>ML827930.1:0-23087 GCA_009831015.1 Picea engelmannii
GCCAGAATATCTTTCAGAATTGCATGAGGATACAATCCTTGATAGGAGGATGAGAACTTCAAAACAAGGGAATGTGGAATACCTCTGTGTTGGTCTTAAAGGCACAAATCCAAGAACAGTTAAATGGATTGAGGTTGGAAAGGTGAGGGAATTGTACCCTCATATTTAGATTGACTGAAAGTAGTCTTTTGGAGGTCCAAAATCTTCCCAATGAGGAGGAGTGATCCAGGGGATCAAAATACACTCATAAATCAAAGTGCTCGGAATTGCTCAAAAATGGATTCATGGTGTATATCTCATCCTCACGATCCCAACGCAACTTAAACAAGATCAAACAGACATAGTATGTGAGATATATCACGTTCTGTCCACTTTTCCAAATAGGAAAAAAAATGTTGATTGTATAGTCTGTACAGTCTGACTGTGTAGAATGTACCGCTGACGTGGCAGGAAGACCATACGGGACACATGGCATGTGGTGATTTGGCAGCTTATGTGGTAGTGGTTGAGGTGGACCAAATCGGTGTTGACACATGTTGGTGTTCTGGTGAATGGGAAGGTGCCATGTGCCACCTCGTCATTGGTTTGTTGGTTAAAATTTTATGGAGTCTATAGGGGTCAAATCTGAGACCTACACCATTAGCATAGTCTCTGCATAGGCTAGGCCACCAACCTTCCTACACATTAGTTCTTAACCCTATAACTTTGAACTTACATTTAAGTTTGAAGTAACATTTGGTTGGGTGGAGAAAGGGTCGGGGCTTAGCCCCAGCCCACAGACCTTACCACATAACCATTCCATATGACCCGGAGCACGGGGTTATTCAAAAAATTGTCCGATCAGTGCAGATGGTTAGCCCGGGGCCTGACCACATGGGCCATGCTAATGGAACCTCTGTCGGTTTAGGTATTATGCCCCCTAATGATGCGCCAATTTTTCCCGACCTCTCGAACGGTGCATAGTGTTAGGTTTTGGCACGCAAAACGCACAGGAGCCAAATTATTCACACACAAGTGAGATTTGGAGAACCAAAGACAACAAGCTTGAAGGGGAAACTTGAAAGAAGAGTATTTTCTTCATTTTTGGGGCAAACCAGGTGTAGGAAGAGCCTAGCTAGGGGTTTTTGAATGTTCTGGAGCCATTAGAGCCATCTATTTGGAATTATGAGCATTGTAAAGCATTTTTTTTAACACTTTGAGCATATAATGAAAATGATTGATTGGAAGTTGACCAGGAGATGTAGCCCAAGAGACGGGTGAACTCCTTTATCATTTTGTAGTGTTATGTTCTTATTGAGATGGTTGTTTATTACTGTTTATGTTGTTCATTTTTAGTTTGAAACTTAGTATTTTATGTGCATGCAACTTTATCCTATTGCCTAAGTCACATAATTGTTTCAGTTGCAAATTTATACACACAAGCCTTCTTCATTTTCATATCAGAATTGGATGCACCATTATTTGTGACTTGGTCATATCTTAGATGGGGATGGACTTACTCTTCAACCATCACAATGTGATTCAATTCACAATTAGACTTGGTGGTTTGGGGCGAATCACAAACCCATGACAACATGATGACTTGAGCCATGGAGTAGTCGAAGATGTCATGAATGAGTATGTTTGTTTCAAATTCTTCGTAGGATTCAAGTTGTTGCGATGGGTAGTTTGGAGGGATATGGAGAGATTTGGTGGAAGATAACTGCGATCCATTTCCATCGCAGACTTGGGGGAGTTCCAAGTGTTGTGATATTGATTGGAGTCATGGAGCAGTTTGGTGTTCCCTAGTATGGTAAATGCGAATGAGGACTTGGGATAACTTGCTTGTGCGAGTTCAGAGGTGGACTTAGGGAGATTTGGTTGCAAACATGGGGATGACTTGGATTGTTGTCTAGATCTTTTATGACGTGCATTGGAGGTATCATTGCAATGAAGAATACAATGAGACTTATGCCTTGTTTGAGAGGATGGATGAGGTGCCTTGGAGCAGGGGTGCCTTAGCCAATTTTATTGAGTTTTCATGTGATTACTTGATCGTCACAATAGAAATCTAGAGGATGAAACAACTTGGTTCGAATAAGAAAGTTGGTTTGTTTCGAGAGATGAACAATAATTGTAATGACTTGTTTTCCTTGAAGCACTTTTGATTTTATGTTGAGACACCTATGATGAAGTAGTTGTTGAATTACATAGATTAGAGGATTGTACAGATAGGTTGGATCACAACACGAACGAAGTAGTAGTGTGGTGAAGAATGTTGGATGTGTGAGACTTGTACACTTGGAGAATTTCATAGACAGGTGACAGAGAGGATGGGAGATTGATCGATGAAGCCATGCTCACACTTGACTTGAAAAAGTTTTTCATCGAACCATGGTGCCATGGAGGGCACGGTTGTAGCAGTGATGAGGCAGTCTAGGGATCCTACTATTTTTGGGTTGAGTGAAGATAGTGGATTTGGTTGGTCATACGAGTGGTAGACGTGTAGTGATTTCCTTGAATTTTCACATATATTGGATGTGGGATCAGTTGGGTGCGATGGTGGAAGGAAGTAACAACAATTTTTGCAGCAAAGCAAATGAAGTTTGAAAATGTGAGGATTATGTAGATAGCCGAGATTGCATAATGAAAAGAGCACTTAGGAATGTGTACCTATTGTCTTGGACATCATGGTTGAGAGGGTTCGATCATCTCAAGGCACGGGGAGGATGAAAGAGTAGAATGAATGAGTGAAGTAATGGTGCGATGGTGGTTTGGATGTACGGTTCTTGGGATGTTTCATGTTCAATAATGTAAATGGAGAATGTAGGAGGATTCGTCCAAGGAATCCAGACTTGTGGATTTGATTGTAGATTGAGTCACAAGGGAAGATTTGGTTGGACATGCAATGCACGTTGACTTCCTTGATTCTTCACATACTTGGATATGGCACGAACGGTGCAATGCAAGTAGATTGGCTAATTGTTCCCTTAGGTGGATAATATAGTCAAGTTGTTGCAGATGACTTCACCTTGGAGTGACTTCATGACAAAGTAGGGTGAGGAGTGACCTTACCTTGGGTCAATACTTTTGATTGGATGAACTGAAGTGTATAGTAGGTTTGTATACACAACACTTAGACATTTTGTTGGATCTCCTTGATGAAGGTTGGATGATGGCAATAGTAGTGGGACAAGGGGAAACACTTGCCTTGGTCTTTGGAGTTGGATGAAGTGATGGCAATGCAGACAGAAAAGACTAAGTTATGGCATGGGGATGTACATATCAGGACTTGTATGCGATAATTGGATTAGCTACCCAACTAGTGTAGGAATTGGGGTGCACAATATACAGAGACATGGAAAAAATGGTTGAAGTATGGGTGAAATAGGAGGTCACAAAAGTGTACCACTTAGAAAATTTTCATGTTCTGATTGGAGTTGCGATAGCAGCAGGGAAGAGTACGATTGTTGCAACAAGATAATGGAAGCTTGTGCATTGCTGACAGAGTTAGAGAGGAGACGTCCTTCCTTGGTGGAAGAAAGATTGGTTGCATCTTGTTGGACGAAGGGCAGTGTGGATGGTTGCACAATGTTGTGGATAATAATAGGTGTTGTGGAAATTTGGGGTTTCCACTTCACAAGGAAACTTGGGGTTTCCATTTCAACAAGCATTTGAGGTTTCCATTTCGGCACGATACTTGGGGTTTCTAGCAGCAGTTGTAATGGAGGCATTATTTTGGGCAGAGACTTGTAGATGTCATATTTTTGTGGATGTTGCCAATGGAGACAATGACTTTGGGTGGGGGAGGATGTAATACCTTCCACCAGGAAGGTGTGCACGATACCTTCACCCTCCCAAGTGAGATGTAGAACTTGGTGTTGATGGACAAAGACAAGCGTACCTCATTATTATATAGACACTTTGCTTGTTGGCATCAGTGAGTCAAGGAACCTTGGGCACACAACACACCAAGGGACTCACCATGACACCTTGGCAAGGTTCCTTGTGACACAAGAATCCTCGTGCATGATTCGACGAGCATAGGGGTGACTTGCATTGTGGACAAGGCAAGATGGGCCAAAACACACTTTGGAGACATGTTGAGGACTTGGAGCATGAAGGAACCGTGACAAGTTAGCTCGACTTGTCAAGCGAGCGCATGCCCAGGTCATTAATCAGATAGGCAGAGTGTGGGCGCTCGATGGAGTGACGTGCCCATGGCACTCTAGGGTGTGGCAAGGTCTGGGTCGCCCAAAGGGTCGATGCACCCAAGAGACGATATGGTATGGCGAAGTGTGGTGTGCCCTATGGGTCGAAGCACCCAAGACATGACAACATGGAAAGGATAAAGGCACTTGGTTGGAATGATGCATCCATCCAGCCAAACGATGTGATTGTCCATGGAGGGAGGGTGCGTATACATATTGGACAGACAGACTTGCAAATGGGGAACACATCACAACTTGTCATCGCAAAGCAACAGGTTTGAGGCTTGGATCTGGGGTAGAGGGGAGAGATCCTCCCAAGGAGTCGAGTTGCCTCTTGGGTGACTCGTGCTACCTTAGGGAGTATGTGACAATAGAGTTGGGTGATTCTTTTTTAGAAGGATTGGCTAGTGGGCCACTTGGTGTTATGGACAAGCTACACTAGTGTCAAAGAAGTTTGGAGGTGGTCGCACTGCAGGTTTGGTTAGAACTGTTGGTACAGGGGCAGACCCAAGGTTCAACACTCAAGAGCACACCAACAAAGCCCTAACTATCGGCCCTTTCGGAAACACCTGCGAAGCAGATGAAGTCTCACCCAAGGTAGAGGCAGGGGTGCTTGTAGGACTCAGGTGTCTGCAACCTTAGCTAGGACACAGATATGTGATTATCTTTCTTACAACGCACTTAGCATCAGTTATTTCCTAACATACATTCAGTAATACACTTCGCAGAAAGAACATAGCACCGCAGTAATTACTCAGATCTAGCACTTAGCAATGATAAACATGTTATTCTCAATAGATTAATCACTTAGAATCTTATGTATCATATCTAGCATGCATTCATATCTCATAAGCACAAAGCATCAATAAATCTATCTAAACATATCAGAGCACTTAGCAAGAGAGAGAAAAACACATCAGCACAATACACAGAGTTACCATGGTTCACCCCCACCCTGGGGCTACGTCCACAAAGTATTCTTTATATTATCTTGGTCAAGCAGTTACAACACGAAGCTTCGATGACCCTTACCCTGCATAGGACAAGAGATCTGCGCAACTCGCTAGGTCCTCTTTCCCCAAGTAGATCCAAGCACTAAGCCTTCTCACACTCTGTGCACTCAGCACTTATTACAGCATGCACAGAGCTCTTACAGTCACACAGACTTATGATCACATAGATCCAACTTATGCACTAAGCCATCGACTAGAAAGGACCCCTTTCTTACATAGCCTAGACCTCTATTTATACATAGAAAAAGGCCTAAACAAGGGCAGACATCCCTTTCCCATTACAATACTCCCAAAAAACCACAAAAGGTTCCACAAAAAGTGGCGAGATCCCGTGATCTCCGCTTCGCTATGTGCTCCATCTTCGACAGGCAGTCGAAGTACCAAACGGTCAACTATGACCAAGTATTCCTCAAAACTTGGTCAAGGGCCAACAAGAGCCAATGAAGGTGGCCAGGAACAGATCTGGGCACGTCCATGTGACAAAGGATCCATGGGTCTGTGGCGAAGTTTGGTGGACAATGTGCCAATAGAGGTCTAGGGTGGATTTTGGATAGAAGTTGAGATGAAGTGTAAGAAGAAACAAAAAGAATCAACAAGAGCTGCAAACGATCGCAAATTTCTGGTTAGTCGATCAAAAGATGACTCAAGAAGAGTGTAGTTCGGGACAATGTGGCGTATCGCATGATTTGGTATCATGTATTATGTGAGGCAATTTGTTGAATTATCTGGGCCATTATATATGTAACTGAGCTATATTCTCCTTTGTATCTTTGTAACTTACATTATCTAAATAAACTTGGGTGTTAGGCACAATTGGTGTTTCCCAGTTCATTCATATACTCATGTTGTTGTTACATGTGATTGTTGTGTTATATGTGCTAACAATAGACAATTGCATAATTTAACTAAGTATGGATTTAAGTAGAACGTGTAAATAAAATGTTTGTGGGTCACTCATATGTTTTCTCTTTTAAGAATAAAGATGGCATGAGTAAGCTCAAGGCAGAGTATGGGTGCACCTCGAGTGAGGCATAGTTCAGACCAAGTAGACTTGGGTTGGTCTAACCACCAAGATTGAGCGGTTGTGGTGCCACATGTCCTCAGGAGGTGTAGGATATCAAAAGAATTGGGTAGGCGCCTTGTGGGGTCGTGAAAGAGTCCACCTTAACTACACGCATCTTTGTAAATGATTCCTCCTAGTCTTTTATGCATGCATATTCAAGGGTTCAAGTCAAAAGAAAATAATTTCAAATTAGCAAAAATATCTTCAACAAAGGATAGAAATAAAGTATCAACAAGAGTCTTATCCTCTTAATATTCATATGGAGATTTAAATCCTATTCTCAAGCTCAAGGTTTCCAATATTGCACAATTCATCCAAATGGAATACAAGTGTAAAAGGTGTTATTTTTTATATTGAAATGGGCATTAATACTTAGAGGGATAGCCATGGGTATTTTGACCATGGGTTTCTAGACAACCCTCATGAAGTTTTTAGCATACTAGTCCAACAATCATGAATTTCATGCTCATAGTTATATATATGTCACGTCATTATATGTATGTCAATGTATATATGCATGTCACCTCATTAAGAAAATTTCAAGCTTTGGCATATACTCGACATAATGAATTCAAGTCTGGTGTTGAAGAAACAAAAATTCCTATTCAAATCTATACAACATTCCAACATACTAGGCACTCGAGGAGTTTAAAAACAATTGATTAAATCCAACCCAAAATTCAATCATTGAATTTTCACTACAAATATGGATCTAAGAGATTAATGGCATATGTTGAAAATCATGTCTCATGATGAAAAAATAGGATTTCATCTCATCAATGATACCAAAACTCATAGAACGTGCCCCTCATATCAACAAGGAAGGGTTCAAAGGGAATCAAGGAGCAACCAATCATAAAGGTCAAGCCATAGTGCTTAAATTCAAGTGAAGAGTCTAAAGTAACACTAGCGAAATTCAATTGGGTAACAAAGCAAGGAGCTTTCAAACTACATGGCATATCGATTTCAAAAATCAATTTCTACGAAGATGGTGACAAAGGTAGTTTCAAAATCAGTGGAAGGTACTATAAATTTCATAGCTTACGATCCTATAAAATATTTGATCAAATTGCTACCAACAAGCCTAGAATATTCATTATTCGGGAAGTCAAATAGTTCTTAACCTACATGCCTGGTATATTGATTAATGAAGTAGCTACATATTTCTAATCCTATAGGACTAGTGCATTCACACTCGAGGAAACTACATACTTCTACACATACATCACCTCATTTCAGAGATTCAAATATTTAAGTATGGAGGAGGGTACTCAAGTTACAATCACAACAAAACACATACCAAGCAACATACTCAATCAATATTCAAACAATTCACACTATCATGCTCCATTTCTTCAAGAACCATTGTGAAAATGGAGAATCAAAATCCAACCAGACTACACGGGATCAACAACACTCAACTCATTATACTAGTATGTTGAAATTTAAGTACCCTACTCTCTTCAATACGCATAACAACATTTTAAAGGTATTCATCTTGGGTATATTCATAATGCAAGCAACTTAAGGAACTTTCAAGCATAAAGAATCAAGAGGTGCCCCCTCATAGAAATTGAGCAAAAGTACTACAGTTCCAATAAAGATCCTACAATGTAACACTTGCAAAAAATCCACTAAGGAAACCAATGAATTGACTGAGAACAAAAGACTATAAATTTTTTAAAACAACCATCATGAGAAAAATAGAAGAAACAAAAAAATAAAAAAAATATTATTACGAAAACCTCTTATGAGGAATCATAGGACATGGCTTGGCTTGAAAAATAGGTTTCCTAGCAAGTTCTAATCTGTAGAATAAAAAATAATATAATGACCTCCTGGTGAAAACCTTGTGAGGCGATATGAGGTAGGGTAGGGGTGAAAACCAAGCATATGAAAGTCCCATTTTGAAGAAAAAGAAAAGGAAAATAGAAGAAACAATGTGATTTTGTGAATTCCATTGGCATCATTTCAAATCTTTATTCCTTGCTAATGTCTCTAAAAGTATTATTTTTCAAATCAAGAGTACAAAGGACTAGCCAAGGGAAATCATCCAACCTCATACTCCTAAGATACATATAAACAAAGCTTGCCAAAGTCCACAAGAAGCACGTTATACAATCACATTGGTGTATCAACAAAAGGGCAATGGAATTGGTTAAGAATTAATGGATTTAGAAGGAAGTGATTCTGAAAGTTATCATCTACATCAACATTAAGTGTAAGTGTCGTTATTCACTGCTCATTAACTCTACATCAAACTACAATCAACAACAATAATACAAATCTTGGCTTTGTTGTTTGACTCAAAAATCAAACTCCAAATTATCCTTTATATGCTTTGTTTATGCTCATGAATGTTATCTCTTGTGATAAGCATCCATCAAGTCCAATGATCATGCTTATACATAGTTAACTATGTTTCCATGAGAGTACTAAAGTTTCATATTTGTGTTTACAAACAACTGTCAAACTCTTGCATATATCATCCAAGAGCTCAACAAAGCAGGTCACTAGTAACTAATATTTCAAGAAACATCATGAACGTAGGGTCAATGCTCATGCACCATCATCGAAAATAAGAGTCCTAGTGCAACATTTGTTCATATAAAGGTTCATCTCATTTTGTTTACTCACAAATAAGTTGAAATCATACAACTACAAGATATTTGATGTAAGTTTCAAGGTTATGTAGTCTCCAACTTCAAATATAGTTTGACAGTAGACCAAGATGCATACATTATACATTGGTATTTAACAGGATAGCCACAAGAATTTGAGCATGCAAAATAGGTTACTAAATATTACCTTCATGAAGAATCAAGTCTAGCATGCTCAATAATCGAAGAATTTAAAAGTAATAACATCATATAACTATCAATCCATTCAAGACATTCAAGTTGTCAATATTTAAGGATTTAGATATTCAAAGATTCAAGCATGAGGGCATTTAGCCTAATATCCATTCAAAGATGTTCTTGAACATATTAACCAACCTAAATTGGTACTACTCAAGGCTGACCATGAAAGAGTGATATGTGCACCTTAGAGATGAGATGACATCATGCTCCAATAGAACAATCGTCAAGAGACAATGCTAAAAGGATAACCAAAATAAACAAGACAACAAGGAAACAACTACAACAATCATCTCAATTTGTTGGTATGTTAAAAGTTTACAACTCTTACTCTTTTCAAATATCATACCTACATTTTGAGGATATCAATTCAAAAGTGTTTAAATGCAAGCCAATTTCAAGCATGGTAGAAATAAAATTACATACAAGCTCCATCTACACTAAATTTTCAAATCATAGCAAAGAGTATAAGTGCACAACAATCAAGAAAAGTATTAGTCTAGTTCTAAATAAGTATGAGATTACAATTCCTATGCATGCACTTGCCATATTCATCCACCTATCCTCCATATTCCACAACCTACATGTAACGTACCCAGCCACCCTCGGGTCGAGCACGCTACCTCAAAAATTCTATTCGAAACTGATTTTGAATTATGATACCATTTAATTATTAAAGAAGCATGAAAGAAACATGATAACAACACATGGAATGATAAAGATTCATGCTACAGTATGAATAATGTTTAAACATTCCATGCATATCAATAACCAATAATCAAGCACATCAAATATACACATCTCAGATATATTAATTAATACACAACGAAAATAAATATATGACAAAGAAACACATGACAAAGAGCACTTATCTTAATCAAAATAGTTCACCAACTAGCTGCAAACCAAGGACGTTCCACCCAACCATAGACATTGTTGTTCCAAGTCTCAATAACAATGTCACCCCCAATCCAGGGCTTTGAATCCACAAGGACGGTTCTAGGGTGTCACTCAACTTCCCCAAACTAGTCAGCACTCAAGCTCTCCCAGGTTCCTCAACACATAACAATCCAAAGTACACTAGTTCTCTTATCTCCAACCTGCACAACCCAAGAGAGTGGACCCCCTTCTTTTCCATGCAGTCCCTCAGGTTGTCCACCTCCTTCTAGGGATCTAGTGCATCTAGTCAATAATATCCATGCTGGGACTCTCAGGACTAGCAACTGTGAATAAAATTCAATACATTCCAATGCATCTTGGGCATGAAGGAATTAATTCGTGGTTGGAATACACCATCAATCACTATAGCCAACCAACAATGGCTTATCTCCCAACAATTCTCCCCCATGGTCCCATTCCAACAACACGAATGAATGAGTGAAAAAAATGAACATAATGGAGAGTGTGAACAATGAACAATGAATGAACAGACTTAGTGAATAAGAAGAACCCCTAAACAGTCCATAATATGGGTTTATATATTTACTTTCAAATCAATAACCACATGGTCTTCCCCAAGAAGCTCATTCAACCACTTCTCCCCATTAAAACAATTATGGGTAAATAAAATATGATAAAATGACTTATCTCCTTAAGCCCCCTCTCTCATGGAATCATAGCCCCCTGTAACTCTTGTCCTTATTCGTCTTGCAACCAACGATGTATTTTATTATTAATAATGATCATAGAATTACATTTCCTAGCCACGTTGGCCTCTTTAATTGTTTGGGCACTCCAACCTTTCATCAAATAAACAAAATACATTATTTCATATGGAGACTCAAAATTGGGGTATTTCATTCCCCTCCCCCTTATTTTGGCACTGTCCTCAGTGCATATACAAAATATAAATCAAAATTACAAAATTTATTCAAAAATTCATGGGTACTCTGCTCGCATGGCATCTTCGTGCTCCCAAATAACATCTTCAGGACCGTAACAAGTCCACTGATCTTTTTCCATCTCTATAACTTGATTCCATAGAATTTTGACTTTCCTGTCCAATATGCACACTGGCTGGACCTGAAAGTCTCCCTCTGGCTCTACCTGAATCAAATGCCAATTAATAACATGGTTAGGATCATGTACATACTTTTTAAGCAAAGAGTAATGAAATACATTATGCATATTCATGGAAGCAGGAAATGCAAGCATGTATGCAACTGGCCCTATTTTGTCTAAGATCTCAAATGGACCACATAATCTGGTTGTTAGCTTTGTACAACTACCCAACTTCAATGCGTTTTTCTTGGGCTTCACTTTTAAAAGAACATGCTCCCCCACTTTAAATTCTCTTGCTGTCATGTTCTTATCTGCATAACTTTTCTGTCTATCTTGAGGTGTCTTTAAATTCTGCTTAAATCTAACCATCTGGTCTTCCCTGTCCTTGAGAAATTCTGGCCCAAGTACTATTATGTTTGTTGGGTTCTCCCAAATCACTGGAGTACTGCATTTTCTACCATACAAAGCCTCAAATGGGATCATCTTCAATGAAGCTTGATACCCATTATTATAGGCGAACTCAACCAAATACAAGTAGTCTTCCCACTTATATGGTTTATCCCTCACATACATTCTCAGCATGTCTTCAATCACTTGGTTGACTCTCTTTGTCTGTCCATCTGACTGTGGATGGTATGTTGTGCTAAAATTCAGATTTGTACCAAATCCTTTAAATAATCCCCTCAAAAAAATTGAAGTAAACTTTGTATCTTTGTCTGAAACAATTGCCTTAAGTATTCCAATCAACCTAGCAATTTTCCTCATGTAAATTTCTGCAATATTAGTTGTTGTATGAATCATTTTCATAGGAACAAAATGAGCAACCTTTTTCAATTTATCCACAACTACCATTATGAAATCATGCTACCTTGTTTTCCTAGGAAATTTAGTTATTAAATCAATGGTTACCACTTCCTATTTCTTCTCTGGAATTGGCAATGGTTGAAGCAAACCCGTTGGGTGTCTATGCTCAACTTTTACTCTCCGATATTCCATACATTTGGCAATGTAATCAACAACATCCTTCTTCATTCCTAGCGAAAAGAATTGGCTTCTTACTGCTGCATTTTTTTTTCTGGTAGCCAGGATGTCTGACATATGGAACATTATGCATTTATTTTAACACCAAATTCCTAAGTTCTCTGGAACTAGGAACATAAATTCTATTTTTTTTCATAAGTAATCCATATTCCTTAATCTCGTAATATTTAATTTTTTGTCGTACATTTTCTTGCTATAAAATTTATTTTACATGTAGGTAATGTTGATATGTAACAACAACATCTAAAATTCTGCTCTTTAAATCTGACTGATGCATATTGACAGTTGTAGCATGCATGAGATGTACTCTTATGCTGAGTGAATCAACAACTTCATTTTCTTTTCCCTTGATATGCTTGATGTCAAAGTCATACTCACTTACAAATTCCAACCATCTTGTTTGCCTAGCATTCAAATTTGGTTGTTCAAAAAGATATTTCAGACCACTATGGTCTGTCCTTAATTCAATTTTTTTTCTCATGAGATAATGCCTCCACATCTTCAATGCATGAACTATGGCAGTAAGCTCCAAATCATGTGTGGCATAATTCCTCTCATGTTCCTTGAGTTTTTTGGACTCATAACCAATGACATGTCCATTTTGAGTGAGGACTCCACCAAGTCCTTCCTTGCATGCATCTATACATACCACAAAATTCTCATTTGGGTCAGCAATCTTTAAAACAGGTGCACTAGTAAGCAATTCTTTCAGCAAATTAAAATTCTCTTCACACTCAATTGTCCATTCAAACTGTATTCCCTTCCTTTGTAAATAAGTTATGGGATGAGAAATCTTAGAGAACCCTGCTATAAACCTCCTTGGGTGATGGCCATCCTCTAATGACTTTAATATTTTCTAGATCTACTGCTATACCTTGTTCTAAAATAATATGACCCAAATAATGGATTTGTTCTTGGTAAAAAGAACACTTATTAAGCTTGGAATAAAGTTGATGTTCCCTCAACACTTATAACACTAACCTCAAGTGATGTTCATGCTCTTCCTCGAACTTAGAATAAATAAGTATGTCATCCAAGAACACAATGAAAAACTTGTCCAAATAATTTATGAATATGTCATTCATTAAGCACATAAAGACAACTGATGCATTGGTCAGTCCAAATGGCACCACTACAAACTCATAATATCTATACCTGGTTCTGAAGGTTGACTTATTGATGTCTTCTTCCTTGATTCTTACCTGATGGTATCCGGATCTCAAGTCTATCTTTGAAAATATATTTTCTCCTCTTAGTTGATCAAAGCGGTCATCAATTCTGAGTAGAGGGTATTTTCTCTTCACAGTGACTTTATTCAGTTTTCTAAAGTCGATACACAACCTCAATGTTCCATCCTTCTTTCTGACAAAGAGTATTGGTGCTCCCCAAAGTGAAACACTTGGACGTATGTACCCTTTCTTAAACAACTCTTCCAACTGCATTTGTATTTCTTTCAATTCAGGTGTCCTCATTCTATAAGGTGTTTTTGATACCAGGGAAGCTCCTGGTACTAAATCAATAAAAAAATATAGCTCCCTCTTCGGTGGAAATCATGGTACTTCTTGGAATACATCTTCAAACTCTTGCATTACTGGAAAATTTTCAAGGCCTTGCCCTTTTATCTTTTATGGCTCCTCTATATGAGTTGCATACAATCAACATCCTTTCCTTAAACATCTCTTCATTTGTAAGGATGAAACATCCCTTATAGAAATGGGTCTTAGAATTCATTTCATAGTGCTCAGTTCCCTTCTTCATCAAGACATGTAAAGGTATTTTTATGACAATCTAAGACAACATGCTGCTAGTTCAACCAATCCATTCCAATTAGGATGCCATACGATCCTAATGGGATGATATTCATATCAACAATTGTATTTACTCCATTCAGATTTATTGTACAACTTAAGACAACCTCATTGATCCTTCTTTTGGTTCCAATGGCTAGTTGGACCAAACTGGACTTTTCAAGATTACTTTTCTCCAAATGTAATCTATCCACTATTTTAGGATCAATGTAACAATGACTTGCTCCTAAATCAATCAAAATAACAACGGGCTAATTAATGATCTTACCTTACATTTTTATTATATTGGATAGATACTCTGCTTGTCGATATTCTAAGGCTGCATATATCTTTCCCATTTCCTCCACTGTTGTAGCCTCTTGGATGTTGTGCATGGTCTTGAATTTATCTCCTATGTGAGGGAAATCCTTGTATAGGTGATTTTACTTGCACCCCCAACATTGGATTGGTGGTATTCCTCTTTTCCTCATGGAATCATCCTTAGCAGACTGATCTTGTTGATTTTTATTAGGGTTGTTTCTATTGAAAGGAGGCTTGAACCCCTTCCTCCTCTGATCATATTTCTCCTTCTTCTTATCCTTCCAAGATTTTTGCATGGATTCTCTACCCTTTCCTTGCTCATACAGGTACTTATCCTTCTTGAGGGTCTCAGTCAATGTCTTGGGCTCATCATATTGAATCTTCTCTTTATAAAAGGATGGCAGTCCACTTAAAAACCTTTGTATCTTCTCTTTTTCATCTTTGATCAATCCTACATACTTCAACAATCCCAAGAAACTCTTCTCATATTCTGTCATAGTCATGCTTCCCAACCTCTTCCAAGTGATCCTACTCTCATTAATGTGCTCAAATTGCTTCAATTGATCCCACCACATAAAAGATTTCCCATGTAAATGGTATGTGGCAATTCTTGCTTCTAGGTTTGAGGACTAGTTATGCAATTGAAAATACCTCCCGAGTCCAAGCAGCCATGATTCAACACCATCTTACCTTTCTCTTTCACCATTAAAGGATGGTGGCTTAAGATTCCTCAATTATCCTTGCAAACTGTCCAAATCATGCCTTCTTCTTTGGTGTCTAACAAGAGACACTTTTGGACTGCTTATGGAGTCTTCATATGCATAAAATTTCCTTGCTGAGTAAGGTGATGAGTTATTTCTATGAGTTATGTTGGCACTTCTTGAATGAGTATCTCTTCTATAGTTACATCTTCTTTCATGATATCTTTCTTCTTCCTCCTACCTTAAGTCTGATCCATTCCTTGCTTGCCTATGCAACTGATTTAGGCTTTTCATTACTTGATCATTTATCTTATTTGGTTCTATCATCAACTTCTCATTGTTTTCTTTGTAACTCTGCACTTGTATTTTCAGGCTTCTCATAGTCTCTATTAAGGTTTCTTGTTCCCCTCTGCTCTTGTGCCCATTTGATTTTTTTTGTGCATTACCAACACTGATATTTTGACCTTTGGATTCTTTATCATGAATTAAGGCTCCCTCTCCTTCCTCCATTTCTTAAATATGCATTCTTATATTGAACTGATATGGTTATACTCCCTAATTCTGCGAAATGTGCAAGCAACCATTTTGTTAGAACTATGCATATTATAAAAAAATTGCCAAACAATGTTACATGTCCTTTTTCTGATCAATTCATGAAAAAATATATCATCATTCCCCCAATTATAACAATTTAATGTTATTCTCCTTTGAATCATCTTTCTAATGACTAATCCCATGCCCCAATCCGATCTCTGAGCTGAAAGTTGTGGCTTCCTGAAAAAGTCACTTTCACCCTTTTTGTGCAAGCATGATCTTGTAGCGACAATGGAATGGTTGTGTGTCAATATTTTCATATTATTCCACATGCTTTTTAAACTGGTACATAATTTGAATTTTGCACAAGTGCTTCCTTCAATCCACTTTCTTTGTGACTGCGGACTCGAAACCACGGGCTTACTCACTCTAAGCGATTATCCTTTAGAAATTTTCTCTTTATTCTTCTACACATTACCTCGTTCGAAAATGTTTGTGGGATTGTTTACTTCTAGGCCCTTCATGTAAATTATAACCTTCTACAATATCTACTACAAACAGATATTCAGTAAAGGAACAAAAAAGATACAATGGCAAATACAAACATTACACATAGATTTTTCCCCTGGAAACCCAAACCGGGAAAACCAACATATTCTATATTCATTCACTGTGTTACAATGTTTACAATACAAAATACATATAGGAGCCAGCGGCATCCAAAACCCTAAACCAATGACCTGGATT
Source organism: Picea engelmannii (assembly GCA_009831015.1). Lineage (NCBI taxonomy): Eukaryota > Viridiplantae > Streptophyta > Pinopsida > Pinales > Pinaceae > Picea > Picea engelmannii. The sequence goes on from ML827930.1 coordinate 16,257, forward strand.
AGTTCAAAACCCTAATTCCTTAACCGAAAATAGAAAACCATCGGCAAAGAAACCATGTGCCGAAAAACCACCTAAATATAATGCGGTCTCGATGTAGAAAAAAAAATCGGGGGAAAAGAACATAACACATAATATAATACAATATACTCGTGCAAAGAATATAACACATACCCAACACTTCGTGCTTCTAATCAACCCCTTTACCTTATCACGAGACCGGTGTTGGAACCAAGTCCTTCGGACTTCGACATTCTTGCATTCTTCCAGAGTAATACTTCTTGAAGTGCACTTCGTTGAAGTACTTATATTATCTCCACTAGTAGATTGGATGGTTGAGATTTAATCTCACATTGACTAGACGATCCTAGCTCATCTGGAAGCTTCAACGAAATCAATGATCACAACTTAATCATGTGTTTCAATGGACGATCCTTATTTATTTCGAGACTTCGACACTCCGGAACTTCGGGATATTACAACTCTCCAGTTGTTCAACTTCCCCAGAGTTATACTTGTTGAAGTGGTCATAAAGTGACAATGGTCGTTTACCATCTATTAACACCTCCTCTTACACTATCCTTCCACTATATTAATCCAACAGATATGACTTAATCAAGTGTTGATATGGATGATCCTTTTTTATTTCGGAACTTCGGCACTCTGAGACTCCGGGATATTACAACTCTCCAGTTGTTTATCTCCCCCGGAGTTATACTTGTCAAAGTTCTTACGCCATCCTTCCACTGCTTGATCTAACGGTTGAGAAAAGTCCCGAAGGGATCTTAGATAGACGGTCTATGTGATTTTGTTACTCTGGGACTTCGGGATATTACAACTCTCAAGTTGTCCAACTCCCCCAGAGTTATACCTGCCGAAGTGCTTGCGCCATCCTTCCATTGCTTGTTCTAACGGTTGAGAAAAGTCCCGAAGGGATATTAGATTGACGATCTCTGTGATTTCGTTACTCTGGGACTCCAGGATATTACAACTCTCAAGTTGTTCAACTCCCCTAGATTTATACCTACTGAAGTGCTTATGCTATCCTTCCACTGCTTTATCTAACGGTTGAGAAAAGTCATGAAGGGATATTAGATCATTGGTCTGCCTGATTTCTTTACTCCAAGACTCTGGGTTATTTCAACTCTCAAGTTTTTCAACTCCCCCGGAGTTATACATGTCAAAGTGCTTACGCCATCCTTCCACTACTTGATCTAACGGTTGAGAAAAGTCCCAAAGGGATCTTATCTCGACGATCTGTGTGATTTCATTACTCTAGAACTTCAAGATATTGTGGCTTACCCTGTTTTTCCACTATACTTTATCAGAAGGTCGAGAATTCACCCGAAGTTCCTCCTTAATCCGATGGTCTACATTAATTCATGGTTTTGGCCTTCGGGGATTACACCCATTTATAACTCATTTATCCCCAGAACGGTCAACATCGAATGACCACATAACTCATCAACCTAGTCGAATGGTTCAGGTTTTAATGGTTCGATCTGATGGCTCTGGTTATACCCGAAATTTCTCAACTAGATCTGACAACTCTCGTTTATCCGCCTTCTCCTGAAGCTTTATTGACATGGGATCAATGTCCTTTAGAGGTTCGATTATGCCGAGACTCCTTTGGCCTTACACTTGGATTCCAACTAAACCATGATTGTTGATCTGTGCCTTCGATCAGGGATCAATGGTTGTCATATCTCCCGACTGTAACATAGTTTCCTCACAGTTATGAAGGCGTTTCTACAGTTTATCTATTGGGAATTCGATCCCAATAGAACTTCCTTAAGGCGCTCATTTTCTTGAGCTTTCCTTTGACCTTTATAAAGGTCTTAATGTTGTGTGCTCTGATTTTTTGCAACCTAATATGCTATCTCTCCTGAGCTTTGGGATCTCAAGGACAAATTATTTCTTAATGACAATACCATGTCCAATAGTTTCGGTCCATACTAGTCTGGTGTTTCAACCAGAAGCTTTGATACCAATCTGTAATGTACCCAGCCACCCACGGGTCGGGCACAGTACCTCAAAAACTCTATTCGAAACTGATTTCAAATTCTGATACCATTTAATTATTAAAGAAGCATGCAAGAAACATTATAAAAACACATGCAATGATAAAGATTCATGCTAGAGTATAAATAATGTTTAAACATGCCATGAATAGAAATAACCAACAATCAGGCACATCAAATATACACATCTCAGAGATATTAATTAATACACAGTGGAAATAAATATACAACAGAGAAACACATGACAAAGAGCACTTATCTTAATCAAAATGGTTCACCAACTGGCTGCAGACCAAGGACGTTCCACTCAACCATAGACAATATTGGTCCAAGTATCAACAACATTGTCACCCATGAGCTAAGGCTATGAATCGACAAGGACGGTTCTAGGGTGTCACTCAACTTCCCCAAACTAGTCAGCACTCAAGCTCTCACAGGTTCCTCAACGCACAACAATCCAAAGTACACGAGCTCTCTTCTCTCCAGCCTGCACAACCCAAGAGAATGGGCCCCCTTCTCTACCACGAAGTCCCTTTGGTTTTCTACCTCCTTCCAGGGCTCCAATGCATATGGTCAAGAATCTCCATGCTGGGACTATCAAGACTCACAAATGTGAATAAAATTCAGTACATGCCAATGCATCTCAGGCATGTAGGAATTAATTCACGGCTAGAATACACCAACAGTCACTACATCCAGCCAACAATGGCCTCTCTCCCAACAATTCTCCCCCATGGTCCCATCCCAATAACAAGAATGAATGAGTGAAAAAAATGAACAAAATGGAGAGTGTGAACCATGAACAATGAATTAACAGAGTGAGTGAAGAAAAAGAACCCCCAAATATTCCATAATATGGGTTTATATATTTACTTGCAAATCAAGAACCATATGGCCTTCCCCAAGAAGCTTATGTAACCACTTCTCTCCATTAAAACAATTATGGGTAAATAAAATATAATAAAGTGACTTAGCCCCTTAATCCCCCTCTCTCATGGAATCATATCCCCCTATAAATATTGTCCTTGTCCATCTTGCAGCCAACGATGTATTTTATTATTAATAATGATCATAGCATTACATTTCCTAGGCACACTAACCTCTTTAATTGTTTGGGCACTCTAACCTTTCATCAAATAAACAAAATACATTATTTCATATGGGGACTCAAAATCGGGGTATTACACTACATATCTTGTTTAAATTCCTCCATACCCTAATACCACTCCTGCATACACTTTCATACTAATTCATATCTCTCAAACTACCATTATTCCATTGACACCTTTCTACATAAGTTTGCATTTCCAACACCACAAATTTCTACAGAAATATGCATTTCTAACACTATATATTTCTACCGACGTCTACATTTCTAGAAATATATATTTCTACACATTTTTGCACTTCTAGCTAGCAATCAACAACTACAAATCAAGGGTTCATTGCATATCAAGTGTTCAAGGATTCACTACATATCAAAAGATTCAAAGTTCACCACAAATTCAAAAAGAATGTTGTCAATATTCAAAAGATCTTGAAGCTACACATTTCACATTATGGAAAATGTCATTATCAAACAAACAACAACTCATTGACATATTAACACAAGTACAAAGGATATCAAGTACACTATAGTATTTTTTATCTGAGTCAACTATTTATGTTGAATGCATGTTCACTTTTCTATTGTTCAATCACCCAATTATGTTGAATTACTCCATATATCTCCTCACTCCTAGTTTACCTGATTATACCCAAGCTATATCACTCTTATTTATTTGCTTAGTTTGATGTCAACACATTTGTTGAACTAAAATTTGGGAGGAAATCATCATCTCATGATATGAGGTATGAGTTAGCTTGTCAAATTGAAAGAAAATATAATGGATGGAGTGCACCGGCATGGAGATTACAATGATTAAATGACAATCCCACTCCAAGTCTCCATTTAAAATAATTTTTGGACCACTCCAACCCATACCCTCCCTCATACACCGAGCTTCCTTTGCAACAATATAGAGCCTAGGAAAAATGAATTCATTCTATTTCAAGACACATGTAAAGGAAGGGAAATCTTGTCTATGCGAGGTGTAGGATAAGATAAAGCTTGTGTTGAAGATTGAGATACCGATCAAATGTTCAAAGTGAGCCTATGGATATAGAGATATGGTGTGCAAGAGAAAGTTGAGCTCATGATGACAGAACCATAGTGCATATGCTCAGACTCTCAACATTGAAATCATCAAACTATGACAATTAACCTTGGGGGCATGGTTTAAGATAATCTACAAACACATCACTTCTATATAGCAATCCTAAAGTGGTAGAAATTTTTAGAAAGGCACAATGGTTGGAATACAATGAAAAATTGCAAGGGTATTGTGATAATATAGTCATATAATTGGCCTGGAACTTTAGAAATAATGTGACCAAGGGGAAAACCATGGTTGTATTATTTAAACCTTAAGCCTGGTAAAAACCATGCCAGAATGATTGCAAACCTAAAATTAGTTCTGGTCCTTAGATAAAAGAAACGAGAAGTTGTAATACACTTTCAAAAGACTATGATAAATTATAAGGACAAGGTGATGCATTTTTTCCAAAGCAGGTGGGGTGGGTTATCTTTTTCCCTAAAAAGGGCAGAACCTCATTCCCCACAAATATTGAAATTTTCCATGTACAGGTCACAATTATATGTAAATTATCTTGAGAGGTTGAACCTGCATTAGATTGGGTTCAAATTTCTCCATGGATATCTATGGGTGATATCAACTATGAAGTATAAAATAGAAGGTGGAAAGCAATAGAGAGAGATGCAAGGTACCATCATGTAGATTCCATTACTCACATAGTGTCATATGACCTTAGAGAACTCTACAGGGAGAAATAAGCCAAGGACAGCAAGTGTCATGAGCACGATACAAGTTTTAGAGTTTCTTTTTGTATGTTGCATAGGGGTGTGTAACCTTCTAGTTGAGGAGTGTGTGATGGCCCCCTGTATTACCCTTTCTGGTCATCCTTTTTGCTATATATTATTTATGTATTTACTTTATTAAGGTCATAATTTCTTAATTAAAGGCCAAATTATACAATTTGGATACATGTTTATTTAAATTAAATATGTTGGGCTTATTTCCTAAAGATTATGGTGCATATCCATTGGCTTGAGTATTTTTGTTTATTATGTAGTTTGAATAAAATGCACTAATAATGGTTGGTGAGAAAAGGGGTTTACTACAATATTAGCTAAGGACATTGGAGCTCATCCCATAACCATGCATTAAAGATGGATTCAATACTTCACTTCACCATTAGAGCTCCAAGCATTTCAATCAAGGGAATAATGCAAGAGAAATTTGTGGGATCTTGTCTTCCTTATTTATGACGGAGACTACATGAGCTTCCAATAATGGGGAACTATTGGCATACTTACAGACAGAAGGAAACATGTTTGTGTTTGTCATTGATGGCGTAGATCAGCACGATCAACAGTGCATCGATAATGGCATGGCAATGGCAAGATCAACAGTGAAGAGTGACAGTGATCGTTGGATCCCATTCAGAATTCCCGATGACTGTCAGATCTGAATTCAGATAGGAGGAGTGCGCAGTAGAAGAGAATAGATCTCAAGTGTTAGATCTGAGCCTGAAGACCAACCATCGTTGGATCCAGAAGAAGGAGCACAATCTTTATGTGCAAGATGAAGCGGGCTTACAAAGTCCTGAAAGAAGGAGGATCATCCATATTCAATAAGGACACATGGGGAGCGACTAGAATTTCGTTGACTTACACATTGGAGGAGTCAACAGAGAATGGTGTGGGAACTCACAATATGCGATATCCCAAAATGATCTAGGCCATCGGATCGAGAATTGATCTGAACCCTTGGATCGAGGGTCGTGGACCGTTGGATGCAGACTACACGTGGCGAGAGGTCAGCCTTTCGCTGATTGGAAAGTCAAAGGAAGGAGAAGCTCTATCCTTTGAAATCGTGAAACATGAAATCGTGATTCAATCTGAGTCGTTGATCAAGGGAGAGTGTGGACCGTTGATCTGGCTCCATTTCAGAGTTTCGGAACTAGGAGTTGGACGAGTCAAGGAGACTCATGAAAAAAGTTGTGAATCGCGAAGCACGCTTTTTGGATAAGCGCCTGGTCACTGCCAATGATCACGAGAAGGGAAGGAGCTAGTGCATCCTTGCTCTATTTCGGCAATCACGACATGGAGAGTTGAGACCCTTCATCACAAGAATGCCGAAATGTGAAATCACAAAATCAATTCTGCTTAGCATTCGGTCACAACCAGTGGACATATGAGATAAACACGAGACCCTGCGAAATTAATCCAACGATGTTGATTAATTGGGAATATGATCGAAGGGCTATTGTTGCACTTCACAGTTAATTGATCAATTACGATTTAGTTAGCAGAACTGAATCATAGTTCTTGGATGTTTGGTGATTCAGTTGTTGATGTGTTTTCTTGGAGATTAAAGGTGTAACTAAATAGGTGATATAGGATAAAATGGAAATGCAATGACTATGGTTGGTTGGCTGTTCGAACTGGAAAACTGATTTGAACTGTAAGAAAGGTAAAATTATAGTATGCATAGTGTGAGATAAAACTCAGAGATGTTGAACAGACAGAAACAAGAGCAGAATTGTAGAACAGTTTGAAGCAAAGCAGAACTACAGAACAGATAGAAGCAGAGAAGAACTGTAGAATAGATAGAAGCAGAGTAGAATTGCAGAATAGATAAAAGCAAAGAATAATTGCATAACAGAGAAGAAGTGGTAAGAATTGAAACAC
>ML827930.1:34726-60602 GCA_009831015.1 Picea engelmannii
CCATTGTCCCTCAATGGCTATGGGTTGCAAGACAGGGATTGTAGTAAAATGAAAATTGGTGGATGGATCAATGAACTATCGGTTCCATTGTTTCTTTGAGAAGGGTGGGTCCCATCCTAAAGGAATCTATACAATGAAGTCCATATTTTTTTCACCATTTTCATGAGTCATCTTTGTCACAAAAAAAGGTAGAGATAATGCACATTTCTAGGATCAAAGTTCATTGGATCCTTTGTTTCTTAGAATTCTCTAAGTACACCCACATTAGATTTCAATTACAAAATATTTGTTACAATACTGACCTTCCTAATATTTTAACTCATCAAAGCTATGGTGATTTTTATCTTAATCAGATCTTTGACAAACATTTGCAAATTTTGTAAATATACGTGTTTTATTTTATTTCATTTTACTTTTGTATTCTGACACAATGAGAAGGTGAAATGAACAAATGTGATGGTTGGCCTTCCCAATATATCCCATTAATACAATGAGAGTTTTAGTGAAGAGGAGGATGGAGGGAGATGCAAGAGAACTTGAGGGAGTACAATAGCATAAATGGAAGCTCTATGATTGCAACCTGCTCGAAGTTTGGTGGACTAAGGAGACAAGGGGTCTATCCACACTGAGTGAAGGTGTATTTGAGCCATGACTGTCTACAACTTTGTATTTTTAGTGATAAATAATACACAAAGATTGTATATAGATCACCCTCTGTGATTTTCTCCTGCTTATAATAAAAAAAATCATCGTCAAATGTTAAAATATGTGTCTAAATGTTTTGATTTCATGGCTCTTGCGGGTTTACTAATTTCTTATATTCCCTGTGTGATGGATATATAGTTATGTTGTTGAGTCTTATCACCACAACTCCCAAATAATTTCTTTGGTTTTATTAACTTCAAAGCGATGAGATGAGAATGATATTCTTCACCTTAATTTGAGTCTGGGTGCTGCAGTATCCACGCAATACCAATGCAATTTTTGTTTAATGTGCATGCCATGATTATCGTTTTCCAGTTGGGTGAATTTTTAACCAAAAATGTAGGGATACACCACAAGAATATATCATGGTTTCGGTGCACGACGATGGTGTTTTCTTGGGAAAAATTCCATCTTGATGGGTTTCCCAAGCGATCAACTAGTCAGCGCTAGCTATTACATGGTCATTTCTCAGATTTTGGCGTCCTCTTCTCTCCATGACAATGGGCCGAATATCTTGCATACTCTCTGCACTATGAACGGTCTAATTCACTGCAATGACTTCCTTCATCCTTGGGCATTAAATTCATGGGGCGTTGGTGTAATATGCCCTTCCTTTGGGCCATACATTCTCCTTATTTGTTTATGTGTTGTATCCACCTCACTGAGTCATACAACTGGTCACACTCTAAGTGTTGGGTTGCAATGCTACTTGAATGATTAACCTCCACCAGAGAGAAAGGGTTTTCATCTAGATAGACTGACCTATGTATAGAGTGAGAAAGGGATTACGTTCTCCCTTGATCTCCAAATTAAAACTCATTCTTGGAAAAGACATTAAAGTTATTTCCGCAATAGATCTGTGCCGATGAAACGGACAAGCCATAGGCCCACCGTTTACATATCAGATATTATCAAAGCAAGTTTTGAAGACTTGGAGGACACTTTCATGGTAAACACCCGAAGCCAGTACTGAAAAAATGGATAAGCATTGTTTATGGGCTTAAAGAGAAGAAAATTACCATCAATGGTGGGGACTTATCATGAAGGATATGACAGGGAAGACCCGAAGGTCAAATTGGATTGACTAGAGCAAGGCATTGTTGCATTAACAGATTTGGTGACACAATTGTTGGTAATGAAGGGTGAGGAAGCACACTCAACATATACCAAGCATGAAGAATACAAGGCTAGTCGGGAATGTTCTAAAGGAGAGACGCCTGGAAACTCAAGTAATGACATCAATTATTCTTCATCTTCCAGTGTTCCTTTCAAAGTTGAAGCGAATCTTGAAATACCGATGTTTTATGGGAAAACTAATGATGAAGCCCTGGATAGCTAGTCGAAACAATTGAAAGTTTACTTTGGTCTTTATCAAATCCATGAAATGAAACAAATCTCCTTCACCCACTTGAAGATGACCAAACATGTTCTGCTATGGTGGGAGAGTTATGTGGATACCTTGAGAATAGGCAAAAATCCCATGGTGATTAAATGGTAGGACTTCAAGGCATTATTGAAGTCACAATTCTATCCCATAGGTTATGAAGAGGAGAAACACATTAAGTGGCAATACCTTTGAAAATAAAAAGGACAGGGACTGCAAGAATACACTTCTGAGTTCAAGAGGCAAGCCATCTGGTTGGGTATCTCTCTGAAACAACCGAGAGTGGTGATGAAGTACCTTGGAGTACTTTTCAGCCATATCCGAAGACAATTGCAGCTTCATGGTGTGAAAATCATAGATGAGGCAAACAACAAGTCTCTTTGCATCGATTTGGACTCCAAGAAATAACAACAACACATGGGCCAAGGAGAAACCAGTAAGAGAAGAGAAAATAAGATGGCAACCACAACCAAGAAAAGGAGGGATCCTAATAGACATTACAAAAATTGTGATGGAGATGGACACATAGAAGAGAAGTGTTGGAAAATTCATCTATAATTATGTCCAAAGTGCCTAAAGTCCAAGGGGAAATCAAAGGAAGTTTCCAAGACAAAAGAAGAAGCATCAGAAAGAACCTATAATCTTGACAAAGTCATAGTTTGCACCACATTGCAGCAACCAAAGGTGAGTGGAGATAAACATGCACGATTCAAGATCAAAGTTCAAGTGAAGAACTGGAAGGTAAATGCCTTGTTTGATAGTGGTTCTCAATGTAATATGGTTTTTGAAAAATTAGTTGATGAACTTGGTCTAGAAACCTATGATCTAGTGCATCCAAGTTCACTAGTATGGTTGCAAGGGGAAAATGTTATGAGAATCACTCGAAGATGTAAAATCAAGTTTGTCAGTAGTGTCAGCTATGTTGATGAGGTAGAATGTGAATTTGCACCATTGGACACTTGCAGAGTGATGTTCGGAAGCTCCTAGTTATGGGATAGGGATGCTACCTTCTACATGAGAGAAAACAAGTACCACTTGGTCAAGAGTGGCAATACATATCTCGTCAAAGCACATCAAGAGAGAAAGAGCATAACTCCTCTAGTAGAGAAACAAGGGTAGATAAGTAGGAGACAAACCACCTTCGTCAACAACGGAATGGTGGATATGCATAGGAAAATGGGGGCCTTCTGATTCTATCTCCTTAATGGTCTAGCCTTTGGGGACCAAAAGCCTTTAAATGGGGAGGTGTGATATGAATCAGATCTTTGAAAAACATTTGTAAATTTTGTAAATAGACATGTTTTATTTTATTTCATTTTATTTTTGTCTTATGGCACTGTTGTGTCCCTTTCGTCACCTAAATGAGAAAAATAAGGACCCTTACAAGTCCAGTTGGGTTAGTTGGACAAGACAACAGTGAATGCAAGAGTTAGAAACAGTTAGGATAAGAAGTAAACAAAGAACTAAAGCAAATAACAATAAAAGAAACTAAACTAGAGTGCATAGGAGAAATAGAACAAAAATTAAACAACATGCATGCCACCAATGGATAAGTTGTATTAGTGGGAAAACACCAAAGAGAAAGGGAGACTATGGGTCCCCTCTTCCTCCAAGGGAGGGCTCTTGAACCCCCAATGATTGATCTCTTCTTACAAGTAGGAAACTAAAAGGAAATGGTGAAGAAATCCAAATCCCATTCACTCAAGAGGTGATGTGAATGGCTAAATGAAATGGTGCTTGTATGCTCTTGGTGAGAAAAGAGGATTCTCCAAGAGAATATAAGTAGCATAACAATACAAATGAATTCCTTGAAACTATAGTGCACCCATGGCTTCTTTTTATAGAAAATATTTGAGGCATTATTTAACTAGTCTTTTGTGTGAACAAGGGGCTCTTTAGGGCACCCTTAGGTCTTTGACCAGCCCCCCACTTGGATTCAACTCAGATTTGGGTGTCAAATCGACTTGGGAGATGAACCAGAAGTGGGTGGAAGGCCGACCAAAATCATAAATGCGTTGTTCTAAGGTGTGCGCGGCTTTTTGCATCCACAGTCGTGCATCGTGTGCATATGCGCTTTTCCGACGTTATTGGACTGTCGCACGTGCGTGCGATTCCTTTGTATCCTTAACGCATATTGATTTTTTAACCAGTTGTATAGTTTTGTGCCCTTTTGAAATGCATTTTCTAGGCCATGGATGAACTAATGGGTGTTTGAATATGTCGGATTCTTGTAACCATTTGCGGACGAAAATCCAATGATAACAGATGCCCCCTGATGTGTGACGTTAGGAGCATACGTATAGCCGAAATACATCAATGTTTATTCTACTGAGAGTGTTTTTGTAAGAGTGTTGAGGGGAATTTCAAGAGCGACCCATTGGAGGGAGAGGGGAACCTGTAGGACCCAAACCTTTCACAAGGTGTGGAAAAATAAGCTGTGTACAAACGAGGTAGGCATGCCCCATGCTCGTGTCATGTAACTCAAAAATGTGTTATACAGTAACTGAAGCTGTGTGTTGGTGTAGATGACTGCAGTGCCCTTGCGGGCGTGTTGATAATAGAAAAGGACAATTATGATGGTGAACAAACTCTGAAAAGAGGTGAGGACACCGGTAAGAAGTGTCGATGATACGTAGGCATTGATAGCCTAGCAAGTTTCAGAGGTCTTCGAAAAATATAAAAAACAACTGCAATAGTCGCAAAGTAAGACCCACCTCAACATGATAAGGTGTTGAAGTCGAATGTCATGGGGGTCAATGACAGTAGAGAGAAATGATGGTTCTCTATGTGTCATTTGAGACACCTCATTAGAAAGGTAATGAGATTTAAGATAATGTCGCCCTTCTGGAGACTGTGTTGATGTCGATAGGAAGGGAGACGTGACGCCAAGAAGAAAAGGGCTTCATGAAATCCACATGGTAAGATCAGGGACTAAGGCGATACATGGACGAAAGCAAGGTGTGGTGAGACTCAAGACTACCCTTGGTGGGGGCTATTTGTGAAGGATAAGTGGCAGCAACCATGGAACTGAATCGAGCGTCAGGGGGGCGACTAGATTAGGGTTAAGTTGTGCTAGAGGCATTACAAAGTGGACAAACGCGGAGATCAGGGGTAAATGAACTGTGGGATACTTAGGGTTTATGAACAATGTCAACAGGAGGAGAAGGTAATGAATGCCCCAACCAAGGGTGACATGGGTTGCTTATGCCGAGAAAGGAAGGTCGCCAAGGGTGACGACAAAAAGCTATGTAAAGGCTGGAAACCAAGGCTTTTTACAATTACCAAATAAATAAAGAATCGGTTGGGAAAAGTGTACAGATACATAAGCGGGTGCCCCAATGCAATATGGCTTGGCCTGTGAGGGCGCAAGTTGCGTGGAAAGCAGGTGGAGGGTGGGGGCCCCGTAGATGGGTTTCTGTATTAGGTAAAATGAATGGAGGATAATCTGCAGATGGGAAAACTGATGGTGGATGAGATGGAGGGCTAATGATACTGTGGAGGTGCAGTAAAAAGGAAAATCATGACGAGATTACGCGGGAGTCCATTATGGGGAAGTTAGCAAAATGAGGAGAAGGAGCATGCAACTAAATCTCGGGAATGAAAATACTATGGGGACTCCCAGCCCTAGGGGGTGAACGCAGCATGAGTGTCAAAGTGTCAAGGGGGACTATGAATTGGACAACTCATGTGGGGAAGAGTGCTACCGGGTGACAGTACTAAAATGCCACGGAGGTGTGAGTACCATAGAGCCAGATAGGGGGACCTTAAAGGAAAATATCAGAGGGTGTGACTGGGAGATTCAATTGATATTCAGAGGGAATGATTACATGCCAGTAGTGATTTTATACCTGAAAGGGTCGTGTTGATTTGTGGTGACCAAGTACCTGCACACATAAAAACCAAATACCCAACGTGAACAATATCTGAAGATAAAGAACATATATCAGTTATTTGATAATTTTGAACATAAGCATGCGTACCAGGGCGTGATGTGAGAAAAATTCTCCCTGGGGGCCGAGGATGGATGGTGACCCAGGGACTGTGACTGTGTAGGTGGCGGGATCATGGTCCCGTGGCTGAAGATGGATCGGAAAACGGACGCTTGGAGCTCCCGGAATGGAGTATGGAAGTTTGGAAAAAGGGACTATATATTGTTGTAGGGCCCACATTGCCACCTCATTTGTACCTGCTACCAGAGTGATTGGATGAGAGATTTGAGGAGGGATTTGGAGATTCTGGGAGATCGAGCCAGTCGATTCAGGATCAACGAGTTTCAGGTTAGTGGGCATATCCTCCTGCACAGTAGCTAGGGGTCTTTTTTGGGTAGGGCTTATACGGATGGTCGTACAAGGGGGTTTTGTGAGGGTGGGCCCCTCAATGCATGGGCGATTAAGTGTTTCGCATGCACAAGTGCGCGGATGTAATTTGGAGAGCCACGCATAGGGGCACCCAAATGGGGAAAATAGGCGTGCATGGGATGCACGCCTGTGCAAAGAACAATAGTGCATCTATGTGCGGTTGTGTTCCTGATAGTTGTATATGTGCGTAACTGTGGGGCAGACAGGCGCGCTAGGGTGCACATCTGTTGATATGACAGGGGCGCATTGGTGCGCTCCTGTATTTCCAACAATCGCGCATGAGTGCGCACCTGTGGGGTGAGAAGGCGCGCATATGTGCACGCCTATGGGGAAAAAAACTGTGTCTTTGAGGCAAAGCTGAAGGGTGTAAAAATTAATATTTTTGGAGATTTTGTGTTTTTATGAGTTGTGATGGCTGATGAAATCTTTTGTGTGTGGATGCAGGCAACCAATCGACGATGTCGATTCATTGGAGGGAGAGGGACTGGGCGCGCGCCTGAGAGAGGCAGTGAGAGATGAGGAGCCAGCAGTTTGTGGTGCTTTGGCAACTTGTGGGTTGCTGAAGTTTTTTGAGTGCTCACTAGTGAGGGCATAGGAGTACTTGCTGCAGTTCCTGATTTTGATGTGGAGTCTAGAATTACAGTGTTTCATTGTTCGTGGTGAGCACCTGAAATTCTTTGTTGTAGAGGATGTATACTTTCTGACTAGGCTCCCTTTTCGGGGGACCCTACTACCTGTCGAGCCTGTAGTACCTGGGGATGGGCAGTTGGTTGTCCTAGCCCGGACCTATTGTTCAAGAGACGACTACATGTTCGGCTATGTGGTGAGGATTGGGGCGATGGACGCCCTAGTGCATCGATGTGTTGCATCGATGATTGTGAGAGTGTATGGATTTCTCGTGACTCGGCGGATCAGTGGGTGTCAGCTGATGATTATGCAGAGGGCACTAGGGGTTGATCATTTTTCCTAGGGCTTGATTATGCACGCCAAGATGGTGGGGCAGCTTGACAGGTGTCAAGCTTCTGACTCAGGGGAGTTTTCCTTTGGGTCCATCTTGGTGGCATGGCTTTTGGAGAGGGTGCCCATGTTGTTCCCAAGAGTTTTATTAGACGCTCCAGGTATGCGAGAGTCACGACTGAGGTGGTGGGCGATTATCTTGGTTCACCATGGTGGGGGGGAGGGTGGCCATTATTCTATGGCCAAGGATGCACAGGTGTGGCGTCAGATTCCATAGATCATCCTCCAGTTCCCATATAGTGGGGTGGATTTCCGGGATGACCCAAAGATGGTGTTGCCCCCGGGAGAGGTGTTCAACTGCAGAGGCATGTGGATTTATTGATGTTTTGATTTTTAGATAATATAACATGTTCTTTGTGTATAGATGGATGTTGATGCCATCCTTTGTTTGTTGTGTGTGCAGATGTTGGACCTCGCAGACGGGAGGTTGAGCTGGTCAGAGGGGCCAGTGAGACCACCGCGGGGAGAGCCACGGGTCGGGGAGAGACGGTTGAGGGATGAGGGTGGTGCGATGCCAGCTGATGATGAGAGAGAAAGCAGGAGGTGTCGTTTTGACGACCCTGGTGTAGGGCCTTCTCATGCTCCCCCGGCGAGGGCCGAGGGAGAGTTTGAGGATATTCATCGTCGCTTGGAGGTGGTACTACAGGGAGTGCCTAAGGGCATGTGGTCGCGTATTCAAGACGAGGGAGTCCTGGAGCAGTGTGTGGGTCTTTTGGTGGAGTGACTGTGGTCCGCAGAGCAGTTGAAGCGGGTGTGGCGATGACTGGGTGACTGCCCCTAGGACATGAGGGACCCCTAGCTGGTGGGGCACCTCCTCCCGAGAGGGGACCAGGTGGTGGTGCTTTAGACGCGCCATGAGTGCCCCTGTATGATTATTTTTGTATAGGCTTGTGAGCCCATTTTGCATATGGTGTTGGGACACCGATTTTGTATTTATAGGGGTGAGGTGGTTCACCTACCTACAGATGTTGTATATGTACTATTTTTTGTAAACATCGATGGCACATTTGACCGATATATATATATATATATATATATGGATATACATTTTGGGATCTTTGTGATGTTCACATGTGTTAATGTTTTTTGTTTATGATGTCTAATTTATATGTTGTTATAGACTTGTGATGATTTATGTATGTGTAATGGTAACTTGATGGGATAAATTCCAATCTAATACTAGGTTAGCCATATTATCTGCTATTTGATTAAATTGCCTTGGAATATGTGTGAATGTGATTGAATCAAAATTTTGAGATAAAATTCTAACTTGCAGGTATTTGCAGAAGAGGCATGGATCGCATACACGGTACACATTGTTTAGCTGGAGGACAACGAGTTGGGAATCTAGTAAGACGCTAAGGTAATGAATATGGCGGATACTGGCCTCGGCAAGGAGGCCAATGACGACTATGTATTTTTCTTGGTTCTTGGTAGTCGAGCCCAAGCATATGCCATTGGAGTGGAGCAGTTCATGCGAGGGGGTATAGAGGGCCCAAACAGATGAAGCGAGACTCTGTGTCCAACGGCTAGCTCTGTCAGTGTAACCGATGTGGAAGGTCGATGGAGGAGGAATTTTTCAATAGCACAAATGATAGATTAGACGTAAGATATAGAGGAAAAAAGAAGACTAAAAACTCTACAAAAAGAAAAATCCTAGTGTAGCATGGCTATGCTCAGGCATAAAATTTATTTAAGTACAACTTGTTGACAGGTTCTTTGAGGGGGGTGGCCTTTGGGAGAGGCCAGGATGTATGCGCCTTTAGTGAGGCAATGTTGGATGATGTAAGGTCCATGCCATAATGAATCGAACTTGCCATGGTCGAAGGTATCGTGGGTGATATTGTAAGGAAGGACGAGGTCACCTTCATGAAATGATCAAAGGTTGACATGGCGATCAAAGGTAGCCTTCGACCATTTTTTGGTTGCCTCATTGTCCTGTAATGAAGACCGACGGTCTTCATCTAGTGACTCTAAGTTTAGCAAATGTTGCTCCATCGAAGCAGTGTCGGGTAATAGCTCAATAGCGGTGCGTAATGTGGGGATTTCGCATTCGATGGGGAGAGTAGCCTCGACCCCATGGAAAATATGAAATGGTGTGAAACCAGTGGCGGTTTTAACTGCCGTGTGATAAGCCTACAGTGTGGAAAACATCATATGGCACCAGTTGGTCTTATGTTTGTTAACCGTGCACTGCAACATGGTTTTGAGGACCTTATTGACCACCTCTACCTGTCCGTTGGACTGAGGGTAGTATGGGGAGGCGAACTCGTGGGAGAAACCTAACCTAGAGGAGAGTTCGACAAAAATCTCATTCTCGAAGTGTTTCCCGTGATTGGAGACTAGATGTAGGGGAAATCCAAAGAGGGAGATGATGTGGTTGAAGAATAAACGTGCGACAGTGTTAGCGGTGTTGTTGAAGGTGGGCATAGCTTCAACCCATTTGGTGCATTACTAGATGGAGGGTTGCAAGTCATGAAGTCTATGCCCCATTTGCAAATGGGGCCGACAGTAATGACTAGGTGGAGAAGAGCAAGTGGTGCTCTCGCTTTGTTGGCATATAGCTAACATTTTTCACATCGCTTCACAGCATGGATGCAGTCGTGAAACAATGTGGGCCAAAAATAGCCTGCTCGAATGATTTTTTGGGCGGTGGACATCCCTTAGAGGTGGCCACCACATGCGTTGTTGTGACAGTAATTCAAGACTCTATCGGCTTCGTCAATTGTCAAACATTGACGAAGTATGGTGTCGACCCCTCGTCGATATAAGATATCATCGATAAGGAGGTAGTGAGGGGATTGGCGGTGAATACGTCGACAATCATCCCATGAGAGGTGGTTTCCAAAATTCTGTGTTCGAAGGTAGACGAGGAGATCGTCGTACCAAGGATCATCCTAGGGGATGTAAAAGAGATGTTCGTCAGGGAAGTCAATATTGACGGGAGTATTGGTAGTATCGGAAGGAAATGTTGTAATGAGTTCGACAAGTATGAGGGATTTCTTGCTCTTAGGTGTTGAAAATTCGAGGTTGTACTCCTGAAGGATGACGATCCATCGGGCAAATTTGCCATTAATTTTCCGGTGACTGAGCAAGTATTGCATTGGGTTGGAATCGGCTACAACCTTGGTGGTTCGAAGCAGGATGTAATGGCGCAGTTTCTGGACTGCGAGGACAACTGCAAAGGCGAGTTTCTCTTCGTGATTTTGTTTCAAGGGTGGCCCTGAAAGGTTGTTACTAACATAATAAATGACATGTTCCTGGTCCTCATCCCCTAATTGGATGAGAACTCCTGCAACAGAGATGGTTGAGGCCGATAAGTAGAGGATATAGTCGTGATCATAGTTGGGTGGACTAATCAATGGGGCATTGGAGAGGGTTGCTTTGAGATTGTCAAAAGCATTTTTGGCATGTTCATCCCATTGGAATGGGATATCATGAAGTAATAGGTGAAGGAAACCATGTGCTCGAGTGGCATAATCGAGGACAAAATGGCATAAAAAGTTAGCTTTGCCTTGTAGGCTCTGAAGTTGGCGTAAATTCTGTGGTGGAGGAATTTCCGTGATGGCTTGGACCTTGAGGGGGTCTACTGTGATGTCGTGTTGGGAGATGATGAACCCAAGGAGGCATCCCGCAGTGATGTAGAATACGCACTTGAGGGGATTCAAGTGGATATTGTACTGAAGACACCTGTGAAATACAATGCATAAGTTATCGAGGTGTTGAGTGCGTTTCTTGGATCGAGCAGTGAGATCATCCAAGTAGGCGAGAATGATTTGAGCCAGATCATGAAAAATGTATGTCATGGTGCGTTGAAAAGTGGCTCCAACGTTCTTGAGTCCAAAAGGCATGACACATTATGCAAAAGTACCCCAAGGGGTAGTGAATGTGATTTTGTATTGATCGGCTAGGTGGATCTGAATTTGGTTGTAGCCAGAGAAATCGTCAATGAAGGACAAAGCTTCATGGCCAGCATAATCATCGATAATTTGGTCGATAAGGGGCGTTGGAAAATTGTCTTTGGGACAAGCGTGATTGAGATCGTGAAAGTTAGTACAAACGCAAATAGTGCCTTGTTTTTTGTTAACGGGGACGGGGTTGGAGACCCATGACGTATAAGCGATGGGTTATATGAACCCTGCATCGCGTAATTTTTCAATCTTGGCTTTGATGGCTATCGCTTTGGATGAGTGTAATGGACGCTTCTTTTGTCGTGCAGGTATGATATCAGGCCATGTGTCTATACAATGTTCGACAATCGATGAATCAAGGCCGGGCATCTCTATGTATGACCAAGAAAAAATGTCCCGGTATTCCTAGAAGAGAGCTTTGTAAGCGATGAGTTCTTTAGAAGAGCATGCAGCGCCGATGGTGATTTATTCTATGATGCCAGGTTTGATGGAAATATCGATCTTGATGATGGGGGAAATGTTGGCCATATTGCCTTCTTCAAAAACGTCGGGGGCAGGGATAGGGTTATTGAACCAATCTATATGCCCTAAGGGGAGAAAATATTTGGTTTCAATTGGGTATATGGGGCCTTGTGTGGGACGCGCAAAGGCTTCTTGTGAAAGAAAGAGTGCTCTTTGATGGAGCAGATCCCATGGGAAATTGGGGGAAGTTAGTTCCTCAAGGATGTCTTCATCGTAGTGGAACTGTCGAGAATATAGTGGATCCAAGGGAATAACATTGGTGACTATTACCGTGTGATTATCTTCTGGTGAAGAGGTAGGGGGAATGATGCAAGGGGGTTGCGCGGGTTTGCTTGGCATAAATCGAATATCGAGACACTGTGGGTTGAAAATGATAGTTGGGCGTAAACTTTCCATCGGAAAATTAACTGGAGAATTAGGGGGATTTGGGGGCAAATCCTCATATAAACTATCCAGGAACCATGGGGTTGTCGGGAGTGCCTTCGGTTCAGGGGAGAAGATATGAACAACATCAAGTGATGGAATCGGGGTAATTATTGGTTCTAATGGCAGTGGGGGGGTTAGGATTTTTAATAAGGGCCATTTGGTGACGCCTATATTCAATAATCGTGGGACACTAGTAGGTGAAATGATATAGTGATTCACAGAGAGAGCAAGGACATCTCATTCATTCGTTGATTGAGGTTGTGACATAGTGAATTCCAATGACATGTGTGTGAGATGATGTGGATGGGAGGGGTTCTTGCTTAAAGCTCTGGCGTATGGCTGCTAGCGTCTGCTGAAAGTGGGGTAGCACAAGGTAATGGTGAGTGTAATGGTCATATTCTGAACAAATGGCACATGTGAATTTGGTCTGCAAGCCTTTGCCTCCTGTAGTGGATGTAATGGTAGAATTAGGTGAACTGGATGAAACGACGGGCGGGGTCGTCGCTTGAGGGAGTTGAATTAAATTGTGTAGCTCAGGGAGAGACGAACATTTATTGGTGGGGTGTTCATCTTTCTTTCATAGTGCGCAAGGAGGTTGAACTCGAGGGGGAAGTGGGGCGACAGGCTCTTTCTTCTTTTGTTTGCCCCCAACTGTAGCAGTGGTGCTAGTGACTGGGGGTGTGGTTGGTGTGGTGGGGGTAAGTATGGGAATCTGCATTGGGATTCCTTCTGTTTGGGGAGGGAGGGATGGTTGAGGTACCATCTCAGGTGGATGGAGATACCATACTAGAATTTCCAGCACCATATTGGGAAGGGTAAGCATTGCGGCTACCTAGAAAGATTGTACACCCGGTGGGGGGTAAAATAAGGGGATTTGACTAATGGCTTGGGGGAATATCTCCCAAACCGGGAGGTGGCCCTGGGGGAGGGTTTAATCATGAACAGGGGGAGCTAGAGATTTCTCAAGGGATTCCTAAGGAAGGATCTTTGCGACTAGTGGGACGTCATATAGTAATGAAGCCTCTGTGGGAGGAAGGGTATCTCCAGTTTTTGTTCCATTGGATGAGATGACACATACTTGTGCTGAGGGATGTATGAGAATAGGTGCTCCATGGTAAGTCCCTAGCAAGGATGGGTCTTTGAATATTCTGGGACCCATTTTGATGAGCGGGTAAGCCTCGGGATTAGTGTGAACAAAGGGTAGGATATTATCGATGTTGAAGGAAGGGTTGGGCTCGTAATGCGATACTTGGTCGATAGTGACGATCTTCATGTTGTGGGGGAACATCTTTGTATGAAACACAGAAGAGGCCATAGCCTTCATTGCATACATATAGCTACGCCCAAACAAGATGTTGTAATCTAGCGAAGCGTCAATAACTTCAATGTCAATGAGGATAGTTTTTCCCCCAAGTTCAACGAGGAAATTTTGAAAGAGACCTTCAAGAGAGGATGGTCGTCCATCATAAGCTCTCAAAGTGATGGCTGATGGTATGATCTCGGGGGAACCCAGTTTCTACCATACTATTTTGGACATGATGCATGTGGATGCACCTTCATCAATGATGCAGCGGTGAACTGTGATGTTCGGGATTTTGACCGGCATTTGGAAAGTGACCAGAGTGGGGAGACGAGGTTCCCCACAATCAAGATCAAAGGTGATGAGGTGAGTATCAGCAGGGCCGACTGCCCCCAGGGCGGAAAGTAACGAATTTAGTTGGGTAGGACAGGTTTGAAGGACTTCTAAAACTGACATGGCAGTAGGATATTGTGCCAAGTCATCGACCAGACTGTAATTGTGTGCCACCCTAGCCTAAGGATTGTTGACATTCTGTTGTAGTGGGATGCGAGGAATACAAAGGGGTGGTTCAGTATTAGGGTGAGGAATCATCAAATGTGGGCCAGTTGTGATTGGGAATGCTTCCGAGGTAGCGGGAGCAGAGTCAGGGGTGTGTTGTATTGACGATTGTGTGTTTGTAGAAGGACTTCTTCCTCACTAGTGAGGAGGATAGTGCGATCTGTAGGAGTGCCTAGGTTTGCATAATGTCCCATCTTTGGTGGGGCCAGATGCATCTCATGTTGGGTTCTCATTACCCCTCGGTGTGGTATGGGGTTTTGTAACACATCTGGGGGGGTTGTTTCACATATTGTTGTGGGCCTGCTGGGGAGTAGGCAGTACTGGGGGACGTTGTCCATTTCTGGATTCTTTCATCCATTTAAATTCAGCAATTTGAGGGCAATGGTGGGTATAATGGCCATACTCACAGAAAAGGGCACAAGGGAAGTTTTTCCGAAGAGTGTTGTTATTCTTCCCTTGGCGTTTGTTGTTATTTCCCCCTTGGGGGTTCTAGTTCCCCTGGATCTGGTTTCCCTCGGCTGGTTGGTTCTGTTGGGGGTGGTTTTGGTTCCCTCCTGGTCCTGGGTTATTATTGTTTCGATTTTTTCCTTTATTTTTGGCATTATTCGACTGATGGGTCGGATTTTCCATATTCAACTGTTCGAAATTTTGATATTGTTGAATGGGAGAGGGCTAAACAAAATTAACCCCAATGTGTGGGTGTCCTGGTGGTGGAGCCATGGGTTGTGGAGGGCCAGGAAATAGAAAGTACAGATTATTTTGGGGTAATGATCCATAAGGTACATAGGAAGGTGTGGCACTTTCACTAGTGCTTAGGGTGTAAGCAGATGTAGAGGGGGTACCAGAACTTGGTTGGGTTGTTGGGCGTATTGTGGGTGCTGGTGGGGATCCACTTACGGGTGGTGGGAGGGCAACAGGATATGGTTTTCAATAAGGGGGATGAGGATAATAAGGGGGTCCTCCATATACCGGTGGATATTGAGGTGTTCCATACATAGGTGGTTCTTGGAGGTGTGGATTGTGGTGTGTAGTGGTACCAATCAATCCATCTGCAGAGTGAGACATCTCGGGTTTGTCCTGGTCGAATGGCATGGGTCTTGGGGCATCAGGTAGTACCATATATAAGTATCCTCACTGTGAATAAATGAGGTCGGACTGTTGAGCCTTGCTGATAGCTTCTTCTTCGGACTGGAGGAAGGTGGCGGCCACATCCTTGGCAAGGAGGGAAACAAGTGATTTGAGAAACCAATTAAGGCATTATTACTTAGTGGCTTCTGCTTTACATAGACTACGTCGTCGATGCCATTCGTGAATGTGGTCAGTGATGTGTGTAGCAGAGGTTTGTTTAACTCTTAGAGTAGTTCGAGGCCATTGTCATGATGGATTGGTAGTTGAAAGAGGGTCAAAAATGCTTTGGCAAAAGACTCAAAGGTCACATGGGACCCAGATTTTTCTTCTACATACCACTTGGTTGATGGGCCAGTGAGTGTGCATTGAAATAATCTCAACCGAACAGATTCATCCATGATGTTGTTTGAAGATCACCATAAGTGGAAGGTCATAATATGGTTGGTCGGGTCGTCTCCCACTTTTCCTTCAAACTTGGGAATGTCTTAAGGGAGTTTGGTAGGCATTGTGGGCCATGTGGGGTCATGTAATATAGGATCATTGGTGAGCTTAGTCAGATCCAGTATGTTGAGGGAAGCCAAGTATGGCATCTGAGGTTGTGGTGGGGGATTAATTCCCATCATGGTGGGAATTTTTTGTGTGCCTGACCCCTGAAGAGGGTTCGTTCCAGCCATGGTGTGAGTGTGGTATGTCCCTGATCCACGAGGGGGACTAGGTGGGATTATACTTCCTCCTGGGGAAGAAGTGTGCCCCCCGCTTCCTTGTAAAGGAAAGTGGGTGGATGGTTGACCTTGGGAAGTGGACCCAAGTAAAGTAGAACTAAGCAAATCGGATCCCAAGATGGTAGCATTCACAGGAGTGTGAGAAGGTGGAGTCAATGAGTTGGCAAGACTAGGAACTCCCCCTAGAATGGGAGGGATATTTAGCAAGCGTCTAGAATGACGGGGATTCTGTGGGTCCCCATGATGTTCGACTAGCAAAGTGGATGTGTGCAAATGGTGATGAGAGCAATAAATGAACAAGAGGCTTTGTCTATGATTTTTGGCCTTTCACAATATATCTCACAATCGTATGTAATCACAAGAGAAACATACATAAATCAATTGATAAAGAAGCATAAATGTGGGCAGGTGGTTTTTGTCCGCATGGGAGAACAAAGAAAAAAAATGCTCATGTCCTAAAATATGTAACGTCCTTCCTCTCAAATAGCACTGGACCTTCCAATAGCACTCAACAGTGGGGTATGAAGCCACCAGAAGATAAACTAGTGAAGGATGAAGTAATCAGTTATAATGAGGGGTAGAGGGTGCATATCCCGAAAGAGCTGGCGATATTTCCCAATAGACAAACAAAATCCAATCAAGGTGCAATTGCAGCCCACAATTGCCACCTGGGTAGATGTCCTAAAATTTGGTCACTAGGTACCTCGATCAAAGTGCAACATTTAGATTTTCAGCCTAAGAAATGGGTCACGGGATAAATCTCGCCCAAGAGGTGGGTGCCTCAAGGGGGGACACACAGAACAACCATACCTCGGCCTTCAACCCTTCATGGGTATCTCCATGCCTTATGGTGTAGGAACACTTGACTTGGAGGATTTAAAGTTCCCTATTTGACAACTTCTATTGTTTGAAGATGTGAGAACCAGATAACGGGGAGTTATTTGGATGCCTATCCCTGAGATCCTACCTAGGCTAAAAAAATTATTTTGGCACCTCTCGTGGAGGAAAACTTAGTGAGTTTTTAGAAAAAAAATTAGATGTGGTTGTTTGAGATATTGGGGGTGTGAACCAATCTCGTTGAAATTAAGTGGGAGTGGATAGTTTCGTCAAGAAAAGGGTGGGGTGTTTCGGAATCCCTTTGGATGAAACTTACTTCAACCTCCACATTTCGAGATGGAAACTTTGTGAGTGAGTAGTGACTTTGTGTGTGAACAAGTGAAAGTGTTCCAAATTTTTAATAATTTAGGTGTCACCTTGTTGCATGTGGACTTCGTGTGGTCCTTACAAGTCTTGATTACCTAATTTACTAAATGCCATTGGTACAACCTTGCGAAATTTTAAAGTCCCTAGAGAACTAGAATGTGGACATATGGGTCCTTTACCCATCCTTTAACTCCCTAGTGTAATTTAATCTAAGAAAGCTTCAAAATTTGTCCTAGATTGTGGACATGTGGGCATGTATGGGCCCGTTACAAAACCTTTAAACTTCCCTAGTGATGTAGTCTAAGAAAGTAGATTTAAAAACTATCTTATCTTTGTAGCATGTGGGCATGTATGGACCCTTACAAATTTAAGATGTGTTTGAAAAGAAAACTAAGAGGAGTCCCGAGGGGTATGTTTTCCTCTCCTAAATATTTTGTCTTTGAGGGACATGAAATCTTCCATCAATCATTTTTCTGATTCTCAAGATCGCTTTATGGCGCGAGAGAAGAGCATACTCAAAGATTGACATTCAATTTCTGGTCCCAATGCAAGTAGTTATATTTGTGATATAGAATGATTCCAACTTATCTTTAAACAAACCAAGCCATCCATGTAGAAAAAATGAAAGCAAAAAGAGGATAAATATGGATTTTAACCCCCTAAGTGCCTATGTTTTGACTAACCCTTCGTGTGGAGAGGGAATCTAAGTGTGGTGCATATTACAATCTGCATAGAATCAAACTTAAGAAGGTTATGGGCCTCCAGCATATCACAAAAACCCTTACAATGTATAATTTTTTGTACAGATGTGTGGGCGCAGAGTAGACAGAGGCGCATTGGGTGCTAATGCGCAAATTAAAAATGACATTTTAGCGCAGTGCGCAAAATGCGCTAAGAAACACAGTGGGTTTGGCACACGTGCTCAGAAGACGCAACTGTGGGTTAAAAAACTTGCGCACTTTCTGTTACATGGTCGTGAAAGAAATTTCGGATGAAATTCTCTCAACTCAGCTCTGAATTTAGCTTTTTGCAGGCAGGCATGGGCCAGTTATGGTTCCTGCAAGTTAAATAAACCAAAATGAAGTGCTCAAACAACCCAAATGGGGGGAAATTGATACCAATCCCTAGTGGAGTCACCAATATGTTGCGTCCCTTTCGTCACCTAAATGAGCAAAATAAGGACGCTTACAAGTCTAGTTGGGCTAGTTGGACAAGACAACAGTGAATGCAAGAGTTAGAAACATCTAGCATAAGAAATAAACAAAGAACTAAAGAAAATAACAATAAAAGAAACTAAACTAGAGTGCATAGGAGAACTAGAACAAAAATTAAACAACATGCATGCCACCAATGGATAATTTGTATTAGTGGGAAAACACCAAAGAGAAAGGGAGACTATGGGTCCCCTCTTCCTCCAAGGGAGGGCTCTTGAACCCCCAATGATTGAGCTCTTCTTACAAGTAGGAAACTAAAAGGAAATGGTGAAGAAATCCAAAGCCCATTCACTCAAGAGGTGATGTGAATGGCTAAATGATATGGTGCTTGTATGCTCTTGGTGAGAAAAGAGGATTCTCCAAGAGAATATAAGAAGAATAACAATACAAATGAATTCCTTGAAAATATCGTGCACCCATGGATTCTTTTTATAGCAAAGCTTTGAGGCATTATTCAACTAGTCTTTGGTGTGAACAAGGGGCTCTTTAGGGCACCCTTAGGTCTTTGACCAACCCCCCACTCGGATTTAGCTCGGATCTGGGTGTCAAATCGACTTGGGAGATGAACTAGAAGCGGGTGGAAGGTCGACCAAAATCATAAATACGTCGTTCTGAGGTGTGTGCGGCTTTTTGCGTCCATAGTCGCGCATCGGGCACATATGCGCTTTTCCGGCGTTATTCGATTGTCGCACGTGCGCGCGTTGCCTTTGTATCCTTAGCGCATTTTGATTTTTTAACCAATTGTATATTTTTGTGCCCTTTGGAAATGCATTTTCTGGGCCATGGATGAACTAATGTGTGTTTGAAGATGTCGGATTCCTGTAACCATTTGCAGATGAAATTCCAATGATAACAGGCACAATGGGAAGGTGAAACGAACAATTGTGATGGTTGGCCTTCCCAAGACAACCCATTAAAACAATGAGGGTTGTAGTGAAGAGGAGGATGGATGGAGATATAAGAGAACTTGAGGCAGTACAATAGTAGAAATGGAATATCTAGGAGTGCAACCTGCTCGAAGTTTGGTGGACTAAGGAGACAAGTGGTTTTTCCACACTGAGGGAAGGTGTATTTAAGCCATGGTTGTATGCAACTTTGTATTTTCAGTGAGCAACAATACACAGGGATTGTGTATAGCTCAACCTCTATGATTTTCTCCTACATATAATAAAAAAATCCTCGAAAAATGTTAAAATTTGTGTGTAAATATTTTGATTCCATGGCTCTTGTGGGTTTACTAATTTATTATACGTCACGTCTGATGGATATTTGGTTATGTTTTTGAGTCTTATCACCACAACTCCCAAATCGTTTCTCTGGTTTTGTTAATTTCAAAGCGATGAGATGGGAATGATATTCCTCACCATAATTTGAGTCTGGTTGTTGAAATATCCACCCAATACCAGTGAAAGTTTCATTTAATGTGCATGCCATGATTATTGTTTACCAGTTGGGAAAATTTTTAACCAAAAATGCAGGGATACACCACAAGAATATATCAGGGTTTCAGTGCATGATGATGGTGTTAGCTTGGTCAAAATTACCCCTTGTTATAACCCTAAATTGCACCACACATGCTTACCTAGCATCAGGCCAACTCATATCCCTTCATTGCCAAAACATTTGTTGAACAACCTCCTTGAAAATCCTCTTGGGTCAAGGCCCACGCGCCCTAACCCATTACTGCATGCGTGTACACGATGGCAGGCCCACTATAGCCCGCGTGTACCTAACAAAACACAAAAATAGGAAATTTGTCGATGGGAAAAAAAGCTATGGGTCAGTTAACTGAAGCTCCTGGCCATGCATGGCCGAGGGTTCGTCCAAAACCCTAGCTCCTTCTAGCCTGTAAAAGAAGGGGTAGGGGTACCATTTGGAGGAGGAAAATTATAGCGAAGAAACTCTGCCCATTTGCCGAACCCATTGTCCCAACCCTTTAGCCTTTCCTCAAGCCTAAGGAGAATTAACGCAAAGCAGTTGGAGGACAAAAGAAGAGGAGGAGCCCAAGATCAGGATCAAGGAGCGGTGGTCGGTCTCGACTTTGATTGTAAGTTGATTCATTTTTCAAATAATAAAAGAATACTTTTCTCGTTCCAATGCATGAGTTATCTATGGTTTGTGTAATTTATGTTTAATTTCTAACCCTCAAGTAGAAAAGTAGCATGCATGCGTAGTTGTTTGTCTTGATTGTAGGTTAACTTTGGAAGGAGCAGCGCAAGCAAGCGGTAAAGCGCAACGGAGGATCTACACCAAACATCAATAACAAGGTTAGTAGTTCCTTTCTATGCATTATCATGAAACAGGGGTTTAAGTTTTGGGTGGTAGGTTAAAAAGTCATTTCTTTACAGTCGAAATCTGCACGCAAGTCTGACCCTAGTTTGCTAGTTCGTAGGGTATTTTTCCCAACAACACCCCTTGATGGGAATCCCAATTGATCAACTAGTCAATGTTAGCTATTCCCTGTCCATTTCTTAGAGTTTTGCGTCCTCTTATGTCCATAACAGTGGGTCGACTCTCTTGCATACTCTCTGCACTATGGCTGATTTAATTCACTGCAATGACGTCCTTCATTGTTGGGCATTACATTTGTAGGGAGTGTTGGGTATGTGTTATATTCTTTGCATGTGTGTGTGTGGGCGCGTCAGATATTACAACTGCGTTTGACTATCCCAACTTCCTTTGGCCTTTGTGTCGTGTGCGTTGGGCGCTTTCCTAGGGGGATCCCAGGAGGGTAGGTATGCCCCCCCCCCCCTAGTTATGCACAACGTTTGGCAATGGGCAGTAGCCCGAGGTAGATGGGGTTAGGGGCAGCGCCCCGAAAATTGTTTTGGGCAGTTTTTGCTATTTTTAGTGATTTTGTAAATTAATCCTGAATTAAGGGATCAGGGTTTTGGTATCTACAGAATACCTAAAAACATTGTATATATATTGTATGGTGAATGGTGAAATTCGATATAATTAATATAAGAAAGGTTTTCCCGGTTGAGGGTTTCCGGTACAAATCTCTGTGTACTATGTGAATGAGCCATTGATTAATTTTTGTCTTGCTTAAGAATCAATATGCATTGCTTTACTTCACGGTTTTAAAACTTACATGTGGTATCAGAGCTCGTTTTTGGCTTCAGAGGGACGCCTTTGTTGCTGAGGATTTGGCTTGGTCTTGATAGATCAAGTTTATCTTGGGTCTGTGATCAACTTGGGTTTAGTGGGAGCTTTTGCAGTGGAGATTTGAGTATAGAAAGAGGAATGGCGAGCTCATCTAGTATCGAGATAGAGAAGTTCAACGGAAAAAACTTTGAGCTATGGAAGTTGAATATGGAGGACCTTCTTGTAGACAAAGAACAATGGATTGTTGTGGATCCTGGTACACAGCCTACTGGTACACCGTCTACTAGCACACAAGCTACTGGTACACAAACTACTAGTACACCACCTACTGGTATGTCAAAGGAAGATTGGGAGAAGTTGGACAGAAGAGCAAGGAGCACTATTTGACTCTGCCTAGCAGATTCGATGTTGTCGAATGTCTCAGGAGAATCTACAGCCAAGGAACTATGGGATAATTTGGGGAATTTGTATCAATCAAAGTCCCTGGTAAACAAGTTGTTTCTTCGAAAGAAGTTGTATCATCTTAGGATGGAAGATGGAGATTCTGTGACAGAACATCTAAATT
The DNA here is from genome assembly GCA_009831015.1 of Picea engelmannii. NCBI lineage: Eukaryota > Viridiplantae > Streptophyta > Pinopsida > Pinales > Pinaceae > Picea > Picea engelmannii. The sequence goes on from ML827930.1 coordinate 56,848, forward strand.
CCTTTAATACTCTGGTAAGTCAACTTGTCTCTGTTAATATTACGATTGTAGAAGTAGATAAGTGTATTACTTTGTTATGTTCTTTGCCAAACTCTTGGGATAATCTGATTGTAGCAATAGGTAGTACCACTCAATCTACATTGAAGTATGAGGATGTAGTTGCAACCTTGTTATCTGAAGAGATGAGGTGGAAAATCATGGATAGTCATATCACATATGCTTTATTTGTAAGAGGTCATACCCAAGAAAGGAATCTTGGTAAGCCTCCAGGGGGGAGACCTAAATCTACAGGTAGATCTAAGTATCCAGGAAAATCTTTGAGGAAATGTTGGAAGTGTGGTAAAACAGGGCATTATAAGAAAGATTGCAAGTCTAAGAAGGTTGAAAAACCAAAGGGATCTTATAGTACCTCTTCCACAGAGGTGAAAACCTCCACTGAAGAAGGAGGTGATGTTTACCTGGCATCTACAAGTATACATGCAGACTGTGACGTATGGTTGATCGACTCAGGTGCATCATACCATATGACTCGTCACAGGGAGTGGTTCTCTGAATATGAAAAATATGATGGTGGTGATGTATTCCTAGGAGATGACTCGACAACCAAAATCTTGGGATGTGGAAGGGTTAAGTTGCTGCTAAAAGATGGAAGGATTAGAACTCTCCCCGGGGTTTTGCGCATTCCAAAACTATCCAGGAGCCTAATATCTGCAAGCAATATGGATGATGCAGGAGTGGATACTGTATTTGGAAAGAACACTTGCAAGATGGTACGAGGAGCAATGGTGTTGATGAGGGGAGTTTAGTGTGGAACTCTGTACAAGTTGTTGGGAAGAACTTATATTAATGGGTGTAACAATTTTGTTTTCCTTGAGAAAATAAATGAAGGAAACAAGAACAATATTGTCCCAGAAAAGAAGACCATGTTGTGGCATCAAAGACTAGGGCATATTCGAGAAAAGGGCCTTCGAACATTACACGGTAAAGGTATGGTTGAAGGTATGTCTAATTTCACTCTGGATTTTGATTTCTATGAACATTTCATATATGGTAAATAGAATCGAGTAAGATTTTGATCTGGTGATACAAGAGCAAAGGGGATCTTAGAGTTGATACACAGTGATGTGTTTGGACCTGTTCATGTTCCATCCCTAGGTAAATTTGTGTATTATGTTTCATTCATAGATGATTTTTCAAGGAACACATGGATTTATTTTCTTAGAAATAAATATGAGGTATTTGATAAATTTAAAGAGTTTAAGGCTCTGGTAGAAAATCAGACAGAGAAGAAAATAAAGGTATTGAGAACAGATAATGGTGGAGAATTCTGCGGAAATGAATTCGAAGAATTCTATAAGAAGTGTGGTATAGCAAGGCAGAAGACTACTCCGTACACTCCTCGACAGAATGGAGTTGCATAAAGGATGAACAAGACACTGATGGAAAAAGCAAGGAGCATGCTTAGCGGTGCCGGGTTAGGACAAGAATTTTGGGCAGAGGCAGTGGGTATAGCATGTTACCTGGTCAATCGATCACCTTCATCAATGTTCGATGATAAAACTCCACACGATGTATGGTCTGGAAAGAAACCCTCTCTTCAACATCTTAGAGTGTTTGGTTGTGATGCTTATGTACATGTTCCAAAGTAAAATAGGAGTAAGCTGGACAATAAAGCTGAAAAGTGTATCTTTATTGGTTATAAAGATGATGTGAAAGGTTATAAACTTTGGAACCCAGAAACTAAGAAGATTGTTTATAGTCGGGATGTTGTTTTTAGAGAGGTAAAAGATGTTTCCAAACAGGCATTCTTACCAAGAAAAGAAGAACCTGAGAAAATAGAGCTTGAGTTGGATGATGCAAAATCTGAATCATCTGAAGAAGATGAAGCTGAAGAAGAAGAAGAAGAACCTCATACCCCAGTATTTAGGAGATTAGTGAGAGAAAGAAGGCAACCAAAAAGGTATAGTCCACCTGATTTTCGTTCCAATTTTTCTTTACCTATTACTGATGATGATCCCAGAACTGTCAAGGAAGCAATAAATTCAGAGGATAGTAAACTATGGAAGAAGGCCATGGTTGAAGAAATGGATGCCTTGGATAAAAATGAGGCATGGGATATAGTTGAGCCGCCAGCTGGAAGAAAATCTGTTGGTAGCAAATGGTTGTTTAAGAAGAAGTTTAATGTAGAAGGTAAAGTGGAGAAATACAAAGCTCGATTAGTAGAAAAAGGTTATTCCCAGGTAGAGGGAATTGACTTTGGTGAGATTTTTTCCCCTGTTGCCAAGTTAACATCTATTAGATTTCTTTTATCTATTGTTGTTGCTTTTGATCTTGAAGTGGAACAGATGGATGTGAAGACATCATTCCTACATGGGGATATGGAAGAAGAAATCTACATGAAGCAACCAGAAGGATTTGTAGTGAAGGGAAAGAAAGAGCTGGTCTGTAAGCTAAAGAAGTCACTATATGGTCTGAAGCAACCACCTAGGATGTGGTACCAAAAGTTTAACACATACATCCTTGGATTGGGATTTGTGAGAAGCAGGGATGATCACTGTGTATATTCTAAGAAGGTTGGTAATCACTTCATTTATGTAGTGTTGTATGTTGATGACATGTTGTTGGTAGGAAATAACATGGATGTTATCAAGGAGGTGAAATCGTAGCTATACTCCAAATTTGACATGAAGGATCTCGGTGCTGCTAACTTCATTCTGGGAATGGAGATTAAAAGAGATCGTGAAAACAGGAAACTCTGGTTGAATAAGAGAAAATATGTTGAGAGGATATTGCAGAGGTTTAATATGCATGGAAGTAAACTGGTCAATGCTCCTATTCATATAGGTGTAAAGTTATCTGTAGATCAGTGTCCCAAGACACAGGAAGAAGAAGAGGACATGTCCCATGTTCCGTATGCTAGTGCAGTTGATAGTTTGATGTATGCAATGGTCTGTACTAGACCGGAAATTGCACATGCAGTGGGAGTTTTGAGCATGTATATGTCAAAACCAGGGAAGGAGCATTAGACAGCAGTAAAGAGGGTCTTCAGGTATCTTCGTGGCACTACCAGTTATGGATTGTGCTACCAAGGAAGACTAGGATTGGACAGAGTGGTGGACATACATGGCTTTGTTGATGTAGACTGGGCTGGAGATCTGGATCGAAGAAGATCTACAAGTGGGTTGGAGGAGAAATCAGTTGGATGAGCAAAAGACAGGCTGTAGTGGCACTCTCAACTACAGAAGCTGAATACATGGCAGCCACTCATGCAAGCAAGGAAGCAGTATGGTTATAGAGATTGTGTTCAGGTATTGGGTTGGTACAACAAGCAGTGAGATCATATTGTGACAGTCAAAGTGAAATCTTCCTGGAAAACAACCCATCTTATCATTTGAAAACAAAGCATATTGATGTTTAGCATCACTTTGTGAGAGACATGGTTGAGGAAAATAAGGTGTTGCTGGAAAAGGTTGACACTTTGAAGAATGTTGCAGATTCATTGACAAAGTCTGTGAGCATAGAAAAGTTCTCCTGTTGAAGAGTAACAATGGGCATTGCTTCCCTGGATTGTTGACTATATAATCCCCTAGACCCCTGGATGCAAAGAAAATAACAAGTGGGAGAATATTGGTTATGTGTTATATTCTTTGCATGTGTGTGTGTGTGGGCGCGTCAGATATGACAACTGCATCTAACAATCCCACCTTCCTTATCCCTTTGTGTCGTGTGCGCCAGGCGCTTTCCTAGGGGGGGCA
>ML827931.1:0-25785 GCA_009831015.1 Picea engelmannii
TTGAATGCATTTTTGTGAATGCATACATGTATGATAATTAAAGGAAAGGATTATGTTATCAGCTGAAATGTTGCAATTATTATTAACTCATGGATTTGAGAACATTTCAAGGGATGATGGTCATTGCAACAGGAAAGTTGCAAGTCAAGTAGTCACATGAGCATTGACTACAGGAAGTTTTTGTCCATGAAATAGAGTAATAAAAAAATAATGTTTTTGAAAGAATGAAAAGCCTAATGGATGGAAATTCCTATGCAGAGAATGATAATTTCATTCTATTTATTAAATTGTTTCATAGTTTTGATTGAATTTTTAAGTGTAGACAATTCTAATATCACTTTGTAATATTATGTACATGTTTTAATAAAAGTATATTATACAAGAAGCACTAATAATATGTTGGATGAATGCAAAATGGAAGCATTGTAGAAAAATTGGTCTAAAGTATGGTGCTGCAAAAAATCCATAATAAAGACTGTTGCCTGGTATTGCAACAACCAAGAAAATTATGAGATAGAATTTCATATTTTGGGGGAAAAGTTGAATTTTCCTTATGAAATATATTTGAATTTCTACATGAAATTGATATGATATTTTCTCATAATGATTGCATGTGTGTGACATAGATGAGATGAAGATTATTGAAGCTAGGATGCTTAGGAATAATGGCTACTATTGGGATATTGGAGCCTTAATTTGTAGATCCTTAGTGGGGATTTGGTAATGAGTTGGTGCTCTCCTTGTGTGTGAAAGCCTTGGTAAGATGGATCATTGAAGTACTGTGTAGTAGTTAAAGGACGCCTGAGCCTAGAAGGGTGAGTGAAACAAGGAAGAGGCAGCTCAAGAATACCACAGTGAGAATAATTCTTTCTTGAAACAACTCTATGGAATAGAGCAAGTAGCTTCTAGATGAAGTATGAAAAGATAAATCGGGTGCTTGGAAAAAGAGCACCATAAAGACAACAAGATTCCAATAGCAAAGGCATGTGGATTTTTGAATAATTTTAAATATACATGTACATAATGCACTAAGGACAATGCATAAATAAGGAGGGGAATGTAATACCCTAGGTTGAACCACAATCATAATTGTACTTATATTTTTATAGGTTGGTGAGGCCAGATAATTTGGGCCATAATGCCTTTGTAAATATGTTTTGAGGTCACAATGCCTCAGTGATTATTAGATCGGGGAGCCTGGATTGCTAAAAGGCCTGTATGCCCATATTGTAATTTGTAATCATACTCAAGATATTAATAAAATTCATCACTGTTGAAGACCGACCATACAAAAGAGATGGGGGATAAAATCCACTAGAAAGGGAAAGGGGGCTAAGAGTCTAGGAAAATGGATAAGCTAAGGGGGCTTATGCCCAATGGAATATTATATTAATTTAGTATTAATATTCCTTAAAGCTAAATTTCTGGATAAAATATATCCTAAGTTTCTAAAGTGGGAACAAGGGCGGGTTCCCTAAGTGCCATGTGTCATAAAGGACAATTGCATATATAATTTGGGGATATAGTGTAATTTCCCATATTTGGTTATCATTCATTCATTCATCATTCATGGGGATGATTACTCTCTTATCACCCTTTGTACAAACTATTGTTTCAATTTTGGTACCTCTACCTGGTATGGTTGTTACTGAAGAAGCAGGTTGCCAGGCCCATATGTCGAAGAGGCAGGTTGTCGAGCTTGTATGTTGAAGAGGTTGGTTGTCAGGCCTGTATGCAGAAGAAACAGATTGTCAGGCCTGTGAGTAGTTTATCTAGGTGAGAAACTGCTGAGAATTTTTCCCTAGTGCACCGGGCAATAGCTACAGGTCTCTGAGACTTCCTATTTGGCTTGTTGTTGAAGCCCCATAAGGGAAGTGGCGAAGCCAGAGGACTATTGAGTAGATAAGGGGCACACTTCCTAGGGTGGGACATGCATGTGGGGAATGAGAGACTGTAGGTGAGTTGCAGCAGTTGGGAACCTTGGAGTGAGTAATTCTGTTGATTATCAGATCTTAGAACGACTTAGGAATTCCCTTTTCCTTGGTGGAGTTTATCCCCAGCTCGGGGGTGAGCCACTGTTGAGATTATGAGCAGTGTGGTCTATGGTTTGGAGGAACGTGGAATTTCTACATGCAGTTGGTGTTTCTAAAACAACAAATATGTGTTCATTTAATGATTATTATTTTGTTGTGTATTGTCTATAATTGTGTTGATTGCATTCTGTTGTGATTATAATTTCATGATGTTACCATGAATAATGTATTATTTATGTTGCTATTATGTTTGTAATTGAGTTAAATCCATAGTGGGTTCTATGTTATAATTACGTTTGACAGTATATGTTGTTAGTTCTATGTATCATTGCATATGCATGGAATTCGTATTAATTAACTGGTATCAGAGGTCATAATTTTGGTGTGGTATTGCTCCAACAGTGAGCTAGGGAGGTCACACTCCTCCAATTTTCACTAATTCAGTTTGGATCCTTCCATTCATTCATTATATACCCTTCATGGTATCCATATCCATGTAATTCTATTGGCTGGAATAATGACTCAATTAAGCTCCACCACTGCAAATGCAGAGAACGAACAACTACAACATTTTCATTGATTTCTTTGTTGCAGTTGAACCCTGACCAGTTGATGTAGAAATTTCTTAGGATGAATTGCAGAATGCCATGCCCCGATTGTTTGGATCCCGATCTTATGGAGAATAAACAATCTTCCCCTTTGCGAAAACAAGTGAAGCTCCTCAGATGGAGAACTTAGAAAGATCAGTTCCTCTTGGGGAAAATATCCATGAATCGAGATCTATTTTCATAGCTTATTTTTTTGAACACTTCACAGAAAAATATCTATGTCTCTGTATTGGTCCCTTGCCAAACCTAATAACTACTTTATATATGTCTTTAACACGAGTCTCAAGAAATTTTTAGTAGATGTGATGATGCTCACATTTCTATTGGTGTACTTTATGAGGTGATATTCTTTCATTATGTGTGGCATATTTTTCTCATCAGATAATTGGTGGATTGAATTTGATTGTGTAATTTCTCTGCGACCTTTTAGACATAGAAGAGGGATCTTGATTTACTCGTGTATCTAATGTACAACGATATTCCCATTTTCATGTATTCTGGTCTTTTAGATGGGAAAAGCTTGAAAACTTTTTTCCATTTTCTTCGCCATCTATGTTCCCTTCTTCAACTACTTTGGGATGCTTTTCTTACTTCTTCAACAAGAAGGGATTTATTAATATGTATTTCATCTTTCTGTCTCTCCGATGAGACAATTCTTATCTTATTTGATGACCTAGATTTCAAATAGTTCTTTGACGATAACACTTAGTTGTCATTGATATATTATCAAGGTGGATCATGACTGTTTATCTACAAGTCCAAATATTTGTCCCACGTGTATTTAGAATTTTGATCATAAGGTGTTATCATGTTTAATCTTCTCCATATCATTTGTGTGCAAAACCACCGGCATTATGGAATAGGCTACACACAATAACATTTTAGGATTTGATAAGTGTCACATCTTGGACCCAAAAAAAATAAATTAATTACCCCAGATTTAGATGAAAATGATAGGCGTGGAAGAGGTAGTCTGATAGTATTATTGGAAGGTGCCAAGTAGAGAAGGTCTTTTGAATGAATCTGAACCATGCCTTATGATAGGAATTTTTTTGAAGACATCAGGAGAAGTGGAAACTCGATAGGATTTTGGGAAGAGCAAGGCCGATAGGGTTATCAGAAAGGTGTGATCCAATGGTGTTCGGGAAGCGGGTAATCCGATAGATTTCGGGAAGAAAGTAATCCAATACGAATATCCCAACAGGCTAATCCCAGTGGGTTTGTGGTATCCAAATTCCATGGTAGACAGGACATGTCAACATGACATGACATGTGGACATGTCAACGCCACATCAACGTTACGAGGAAATATTCATAGATGAAGAGGGGTTCAATGCCAACCTGGCTTGCTGACATGGAAAGTCCCAGACAAGAGAATCTGAGAAATAGTAATTCGATAGGCTTATTGGATCGGGAAAACCTCCAAGGAAAAGTCCGTTGTGATATGAGAACCCGATATGTCAAGCTCTACTAGGATTTGGAATCCGATAATAGTGATAAAAAGGAAAACCTAAAATCTTGTGACTGGTCCAACTATGAATGGAAGAAACTATATATTGATCGAGCGGTATGGGCTATTGATTTGAAAAAAATACCAATATAAGGGAAGGATCTGGAATTAATTTTTCCACCTGATAGAAAAAAATTGATAGGATTTCGGGACTCAGGTTTCAACAACTCGGAAAGATGGGATTTTTTTTTCATCCCAATGGGACAAACCCAACAAGGGGAGCCTGATAGGATTGCAACCTTCAAGTTCTTGGCAAGGTCTTAAGGAAATATAACCTCTATATTCCAAATGGGGATTCCCAATAAAAGAAAGTCTGACGAGGAGAGTCCAATGGGTAGATCCTGTTATGAGACAAGGTTCCATTATAGGTCATGGTTTCATATATAGTTCAAGGTTCATGTCATGGATCAAGGTTCCAATAAAAAAACTCATACCTTTGTATAGAATAATGGAACAAATTTAAAGGATGATCCAGGGATAGACAAAGCTCGATTACAAATTCTAGGTTCTATAAGGATTAAGATCTAATATGGAAAGAAGTATGGCCAGGAGGTGCAGGATCAGAGGATGTCTACAAGCATACTTGAGTTTTCCATCTTTTTTACTGAATAGAAACCATTCTCTTTGAATTCTTCTATTTCTATGTGACCAAATGTATATGATTTTTTGTTGAGGCATTATCTTCTTGAAGACTTAAAATAACATAAATATCTTGTAAAGAACATGAATTAATTAAAAACAACCATGTTCCTGAAACAACAACAAGAATAAACTTTGTTATACAAGGAAGAAGATAATTGATATTACTTTATAAATTTATATCCCTTCCTTTTTTCATTTTACTCATCAAATGAAAAAGAGTCTAGGAGAAAGGATTATTAAAAAATGAAGAAATGATAAGGGATTATCCTTGATCTTGACCTTTTCTAACTTACTTTCCACTATTATGAGGATAAATATGTCTCTCTTTCTTAACTAAGAATAATGTCTCAAAATCTTAGAATATCTTAAAATTCTTCTAATTCAAGCCACGGGTTTACATTGAGGAATCTAATTAATGTGTAAGAGTTCAATCCTGACTATGAAGACATTAGGTATAATGTGTATGTAAGAGAATGTAGAGATGCAAATATGTTCTTCATCTGAATCAACCATTTACTTCTCAACAATGTAGTGAGATGATATTTCAAACTGGTGTACAAGGAGAAAGAAGATCCTTAAAAAAAAGTTCTATTCAAATCATATAAAATAGGACATTAAGCCAAGCAATTATATAGGATCAACAGATATTTAGAAATCAACAGATTCTAAGGATAAGCCACCAATTTCATTATGCAGAGATTGGAGAAGCATCATAACCAAAAGTATGATAAAGAGCGCTGGGATGCATATAATCAAAGAGATAATTGGTCATGATAAACCTCCCCAAAGATAATAATCCATGAAGATTCAAACCTTTGCCCTTCTTTCAGTAGGTAAAGAATAATCAATAGGTTCATAGTATTGGGTATGTGTTATATTCTTTGCATGTGTGTGGGGGGGTGTGTCATATTTGAAGAAAACATCTGAATATCCTATCACCAGTCTGTGTAAACTTGCATCGGGAATCGACTAGGGGGCTGGGTCTCAAGGGGGCCAGGATTGGCCCCCTTGACCTTAGGAGAATCCTTCAACTCCAGGAACTAGCCCAAAGCCGATGGGGTTCAGGGAAGTGCCCCAAACATGTCTTTTGAGTGGTTTTTGCTATTTTAGCATTCTTCACTATTTCTAGTGGTTTTCTAAATTAATCCCAGAATAAGGGTGATCCAGGAGAATCTTGGTGGCCACCCACCTTTTCCAACTGGCTCAAAACAATGTTTTGGCAACTTACTATTTTTAGCAGTTTTTCGGTTCTTGAACTTCTGGGGCCATTTTGAGGGACCAATTGACGTTTTTTCATGATTGGGCACCTCAAAAACCAACAAAGGCTTTGATTCATCCCCCTAAATGAAGTTCCTCGTCAATACCTTTCCAACGAGCTATCACACGCCCTAAACAGATATTATATGCAAAAGTTACAACCCTGGGAAGTTGATGTACTAACTTACCCCAATGGGGCCCACATGACTTTTGGTGCTTCATCTCCTAGGGTTAGGTTTTTGGATGTTTAGGGTTTTGGAATTCATGTTTATGGTAAAAATTCCTTTAGAGTCTCATTGTACTCATCTTGCGAATGAGCGTAGTAGTCACATCTCTTCTCAGAGATAAGATGCCACCATTCTAGCAAGCTTGTTTTCAGTCTGCATTTTACAGTTTTCAACATATTTCTTATTTAATAGAAGTCACGTTTTAATATATCTCTGTTATTGTTCACTATGTCTCTGTGTTAATACTATAAATATGTGGTTTCATTTCATTCCACTCATAAATATGGATCAGTGGTATCAGAGTGGTATTCTCCTCGTCGTTTTTTTAATGCATGTCCCCAACGTGGTTAGGGTATAGAGAGTTGGGTCTTGAGTTTCTTTCTCTTGAGGAAAGATACTCTCACACGCCCAAAAAAACCATCCATGGCGGGCGAAAATAAATACGATAGGATATGATATCCTTTCAAAATGTTGTTCGAGGAATCCCTTGAGCGGAAGAGGAATGAGATGATGGACAACTTTGCACAAATCCTTTGACGGTTGCCGACAAGCAACACATCCAACTCAAGCGGAGGCGCCGCCCCCTTCAAGGTACAAATCAATTTTGATATTCATATATTTGAAGGTCAAATAGATGCGTATGCCGTAGATAAATGGTTAAACCTTCTAGAAGGGTATTTTTCCATTCACAACTTTTCTGATAGAGAAAATATTACATTTGCACTCCTCAAGGCCATCCCCCATGTTAAATATTGTTGGGAGACTTTCTATGAGAAAAAGGAAATAGAGGGATCCACATTATTTGCAGTTGCACCCACTTGGGGTTCCTTCAGGGATGTCATTAAGGAACAATACTACCCTGTTGGAAGTTATGACGACTTGTATACAAGATGGACCACACTGCAGTAGGAAAGAAACCAAATAGTGCCAGAGTTCACTAATGTCTTCCATATCTTGCGCACCAAGATGTGTATCAAATATTGTGAGTGAAATCTGGTGCTCAAGTACCTCAGTGGTCTGCATAGATACATCCGGTCAGAATCGAAGTTTTTGGACATCTCGTCCTTGGGTGTGGCATATCAATATGTTGTCAAAATCAAGAAGAAGCTTAAACAAAAGATGCGGCATTTTGGGTTTGGGAACCCCTCACAACAGAAGTAGAGAAAGGGAAACCCCAACCTGCAGAGCAAAGGACAATGAAAATATGGGAAACCTCGGGACAACCAGTCCAAGATAAAATCAAAGAAGGACAATGGGAAGACAGAGAAAGATACCAGGAAGTGGTGCGACTTCCATAAGAGCCCATGACATAACACTGCTGATTTTCACTCAAAGCATTCATTGGTGGCTAAGGTAAAAGCCTCTGAATCATTTGCAGGTTCAGACTCTGAGTCTGAACCAGAAAAGGGTAGATAGATCATTGACGCAGAACCCAGTGCCACCGTTGCTACCACCAAGATCCAACTCGGTGAACCTGATGAGCCAAAGGAAGGAGAGCGCCTCTTTCATTCACAAATGTGGGTAAAAGGAAATCTGTTGCACTTCATCATTGATAGTGGTAGCTAGAATAACCTCATCTCAAAAGAGGTCATAAAGTGGCTAGCCCTACTGACAACGCCGCACTCGCAGCCCTACACCATTGGATGGCTCCATCAAGGAAGCGATCTTCACATTAGCCAACAATGTTTCCTATCGTACGACATAAAACCATTCAAAGATGAGGTATTGTGTGATGTTTCTCCACTTGAAGTTTGTGATGTTATTTTGGGCCAACCTTATTTATGGAAATGTGAAGTTGTATATGAGTTTAGGCCTCACAGTGTCATTATTACTTTGAACAATAAATTGTACAGGATTCCTGAGGTAGTCCCACCTAGTGATATTTCCTTGATATCTGCCAAACAATCCAGGAAGGTCATTTCTCAGACCGGGAAGTTTGTCTTCTTCATGATTCGCTCTCAGAGTGAGCAAAAGGTTGCAACCACTTCCATGGCCTTCACGAATGACCTCTCCACACAGCAGAAGCAAGTGGATAAGGTTGTGGAAGAATACAAAGACATCTTCTCATCACCTACTGGGGTACCTATGCATTTCCAGGTCAAGCATCCCATCGATCTGACCCCCGACGCACCACTACCCAATGGGATAATCTATCTCCACTCTCTGCTAGAAAATGAGATCAAGCGTCATATCCAAGAACTACTCCACAAGGGGAACATCCAACCCAAATCAACACCTTGTAGAAGCCCAATCGTGCTGGTGCAGAAGAGAGATGGTACTTAGCGACTCTGCATTGATTACCAGGACCTAAATAAAATCACAGTCAGGAACCGGTACCAGATTCCCTGAATTGACGATCTCCTCGATCAGCTCAAGGGGGGAAAATACTTCAGTAAGATTGATCTAAATTCTGGCTACCATCATGACCCAATAGAATAGACAGATGCATGGAAAACCACCTTCAAGTCAAAATAAGGTCTTTTTGAATGACTGGTCATGCCCTTTGGTTTGACAAATGCCCCAACAACTTTCATGAGGATGATGGATGATATCTTTCCTTTCACTAATTATTTTGTGGTGGTGTATTTGGATGACATCCTCATGTACAATAAGACTTGGGTAGAACACTTGCAACATATTCAACAGGTTCTACACACTCTGTGGCAACACAAGTTGTATGGAAAAATGCTCCTTTGGCATGGACAGGGTCTAGTACCTAGGCTACATTGTTGATGCGCATGGTGTGCATGTTGATCATCCAAGATCCAAGTCATCCATGACTGGCCATCCCCAACCACATTCATTGAGTTTGGAGCTTCTTAGGCCTTGTGAATGTTTATTGCAGGTTCGTGTTGGGATTCACCAATATTGCATGGGCCCTCAGCCAAATAACCAAGGGCGGTGGTAAGAAAAACATTGTGTGGGGCCTGTCCCAACAGAAAGCATTCGATGATCTGAAGCAACACTTGTGCTCCACCCCAGTTCTTTCATTACCTAACCTGCAACAACCCTTTGAGATCGAGACAAATGCTTTAGACTATGCTGTGGGCACAATCATCACTCAACATGGCCACCCGGTGGTCTATCATTATGAGACACTATCATATGTTGTCCATAAGTACCCTACTTATGGAAAAGAAATGTACTCCATTTTTCAAGCTTGCCTCTAGTGAAGGCATTACATTCTCGAGAAGGAGACATTCATCCACACTGATCATAAGCTGTTGCAGTTCATGCAGACACAAGGAAAATTGCAGAATGACCGCCATCATAAGTGGTCCACCTATTTGCAGCAATTCCACCTCAACATCAAGTATAAAACAAGAAGTACCAACCGATTCGTTGATTGCCTCAACCAACCCCCAGTTGTGGAACTCACCACAATGCTCGATTCTTGCGGCCACGAGATCTCCAGATGGCCCCACCTCTATGAGATATATATGGATGCCCCCACCTGTGGCCTCAACTGTATTAAATTCCTACAATCAAGGTGAATTCTGAAAAGAACATCATAAAAGTGTCCACTTGAACGAACATTTCTTAAACATGTTTTTAACACTACTCAAGATCAACTACTTGAAAAAACCTCTAAATTCTTTTTTATAATCAATGTAATGTCCATGTATTTGAATATGAGAATCAATAATGGGATACATGTGTACCAATGTATCTCCAATGTAATGTCCATATCTTTGAATATGAGTGTCAATAATGGGATACATGTATACCAATGTATCTCCATGGAAAGTTAGTTTAAGTAAATTATAAAAGGAATCAACAGTACCATTAACTTATAACAACTAACAAATTCATGTCTTAGGTATATATTATACCACTTTGAAAGTTATAAACATCTCATCTTGATTTTGTTTGTAAAAGATACTTCTTGTATAGAGAAAATTATTTACATCATTTTAAATTTAAGTATTTATATTTAAAAATTAACTATTAACATATTGTAAAAGTCATTATTCTTAATTTATAATTCTTCATTTATAATGATACAGAATGATACTCACCTCATAATTAATTTATTTTAAATTATATTTTGTAAAATAATAATTTAATATTTTTTATGAAATTCTAAAAGGATATCTAAAATAATATAATTTATAAAAGCCATATGGTCACATTATCGAATCCCAAGTCAATTCCTTGTTTTCAAGTGGATGTCTCTTCCAAGAGAATAATATTAATGAATGCTTATTTTAACAATGAAGTCGTAAGCACCATCAACATGGTACCATAACATAGTCATGTTAACGCTTCTAACTTTTGACATGGTTGTTAACATATGTTGATATAAGTGTTTTAATGTAGATCTATCTTAATTCTGGATACGTCTATTGAAATGCTTTAACTATAATAATTTTTTTACTTTTAATTGCATTATATATATAAGAAGTTGATATTGACTTTTTTTTTTGTTATTAGTATTTTTTTAAATATCACGTGTCAACACCATATTAAGTATTGAAGGAATTACATATCTCTCTCGTGGGGGTAGTTGATACAACAACTTCCCAAGGGCATAACTTTTACATACACTCTACATTTGGGGCATTCGATACCTCGTTGGAAAGGTATAGCTGAGGAGTACATATTCCATTCAACCCAAACCATGACTTTGAATATCGTTTGGGTGTTACCATTCCCATAAAATGTTGTTTAAGGCCTCTAAATGGCCCTGGAAATTCAGGACCCGAAAAAGTGTAGAAAAACTGCCAAAATGGAAAACCCATGTTTTGAGCCAGTGTAATAAGTGGGTGGCCACCAATATCCATATAGAAAAATCCTTCCCCCTTAGGAATCAATGATCCCCATTGTGTCAAGTTCTCATGGGAGATGGGGAAGTGTTTGTTAAATTTTAACCTTAGTGAGTTGCTTCCTTTGCTACAGAAGTTGTCTTGCTTAGCTTGTTGAAGGTTGTTATGAACTTGTTGCTAGAGGGGTTGGATCCATTCAGCCGATCTAGCTGTATGATCTTCCTAAGTGTGGGAGGACTATGTCGATGAAGATGAAACATCAAGAGTATGAAGGGATCTTTTATAACTTTGATTGATTAGATAGTGCGAAAGCACCCCTGTAGGTGAACCAACAATATTTTTGTGCCCTTCTACAATCTGCTTCTACTGGATAGAAAGGTCTTGGGATGAGACGACGGTAGTTTCAATGTCCTTCTATTCACCTTCTGACCAAATCATGAAGAGGATAAACTCTGTGGTATGATAGATTACTTTGCAGCACTGTTTTGTTAGGACAGTAGTCGGAACTACCTTCGGGTATCCTATAGAGCTGACCCCCCAGAGTAACAATGACGCTACAGGGTCAAGACTCATAAACAACATGATGCTTCCACATATATGGTTGGCATGAAAAAACATCACAGACTTCCAGTGGGGCAACAACACACAATACCTCATCCTTGAAGAGCTTGATGTTGTAGGACATGCGGCACTGTTGGCTGACATGACAATCCCATCCCTGGTGAAGTCACCCGATGTTTTATGGTTGCGGGTGTGGTGTTGTCGACAAATCCAACTTCTTGATGACCTTTGCTAAGATTAGGTTCTTCTAGCTTCCATTATCAACAATAACATGCAGTGGGGTCCCCTTCACCCACATCTGGGAATGAAATAGGTGCTCCCCCTCCTCAATATCCTATGGTTCTTCCAGTTGGATTGTTGTGGTCGTGAAAGTAGAAATGGGTTCTACATCAATGATCAGTTTCCATTTATTATTTTATGAATCAGAGTCCAAGTTGGGTCTTGAATTTGTTTCTTTGAGCTCTACCACCAATGATATTTTTGAGTGACATTCATCGATGTTGTGCCAAAAGATTTTGTGGAAGTCACACCACATCCTAGTGTTCTTCTTTGTCTTCCCGTTACCCTTATTTTCTTGTTTCTTGGACTGGTTCTCTTGAGTTTATTTGTTCTGTGAGTTAGGGATGCCTTTACAATACTTCAGTTTCTTTTTATTTGCAGACCCAAATTCCCGCTTGTTTTGCTGCTTAAAGTTTTGCTCCATTTTGACAACATATCGATAAGTGTCTCCCAGGGTTTGAGATGTCCAGAAAATCCATTTCAGTTTGGAAGTACTTGTGTAGAGCCCCGTGGATTTTAGAACCAGATTCCGCTCAGATTCATTGATACCCATCTTTGTGTGCAAGGTATAGAAGGTATTTGTGAACTATGGCATTGTTTTTCCCCTCTCTTGATGCACCATGGTCCATCTCATGTACTAGTCGTCATAGTTTCCAACAGGGTAATATTGCTCCTTGAACGCAACCATAAAATAATCCCAAGTGGGCTCAGCCCCAAATATTCCAGACTCCTCTATGGAATTTTTCTCCTAGTAAGTTTCCCACCAATGTTTGACATGGGGGACAACCTTAAAGAGTGCGAAGGTGATCCTTTCTCTATCAGAAAAATTGTGGACAGAGAAATAACCTTCTATCATATTTAACCAATTCTCTAAATCATCTGCATCGATCTGCCCTTCAAATATTTAAATTAACTTGTACCTTGAATGGAGCAACATCTCCAAAGTGACTGCTTGACGAAGATGTGCCTACTATTGTCGGTAATCGTTGAAGGTTTTGGGAAAAATTCTCCAACATCGTGTTACTTTGTTGTGTGAGGGATTCCATGAGACACAACTTCATAGGATCTTCTTCTCCCTCGTCTCTCTTTTCTTCCACCATGGTAGGTCTCTTGGGATGGAAAGAGCGGTTTTCCTTAAGAGAAACTAGCTCGAGACCCAACTATCTATACCCTGATCTCGTCTGGGACATGCACTAAGAAACAACAAGGAGTAGCATGTTTTGATACCACTGATCCATATTATTTTGAGAATGAAATGAAGGTGGAAATATAATAAGTAAATACACAGACATATTTCCAGAAACATAGAGATACAATAATGCACAATTTTTATTAATGATAGAAATGTACAGGAACTCTAGAAATATAGAGTGAATGAACTCGCTAGAATGGTGGCAGCTTATCTCTAAGATGAGATGTCATGGATACACTCATTCGCAAGAATATTATGTTAACAATGAGGCTCCAAATGCATTTTTAACATAAATAAAATCCAAACCCCTAACCCTAGAATATGAAACGCCAAAAGGTTTGCGGGCCCCAATGGGGGTAGTTGATATGTCAACTTCCCGAGGGTGTAATGTTTTCATACAACCTCCATTTGGGGCACTCAATACCTCCTCGAAAAGGTCTAGCTGAGGAGTACACATTTCGTTCGAACTAGACTATGCCTATGGCTATCATCTAGGCGTTGTTGTGCCCAGAAAACGTTGTTTAAGGCCTCAAAATGGCCCCAGAAATTCAGGACCCAAAAAAGTGTAGAAAAACTGCCAAAATGGAAAACCCATGTTTTGATCTAGTGGAATAGGTGGGTGGCCACTGATATCCATCTGGATCATCCTTTGAAGAACAACTTAAGATAAATCCACTTTTATCCCATAATAGGTTCATATGTAGAGAAGGTTGTGGTTTTCCCCAATTTTTGGTCATGACTCTAAGCACAAGGAACTTGAAGGTGAAGCTTGAGCATGAGATCATCAAGAATGAGTCATTGAATTCATTCAAAAATAAAAATATTCATTCTAGCTAGGATAATTTCCTTTTGAGGTTAGTTGAACAGAGAAATTACTTAGACCAGTTATCAAACTAGTTTGGTTGGTTGACCAAATGCCCTTCTTGAAAAGCCTTAAGGCCATGAGCTAGGGAGATTTTTTAGGGGCTCTCCTTCAAACTTCACAAGAGGAGGCCACTAAAGACAATGATCGATGAATGATGGGCAAGATTTGAGAGATAAATTCTTCTAGGAAAGAAAAGGCTTAACAACATCCCAAGCCTTCCAAATGTTCTACAAGACTAATGTACCAACAAATTTAACATAATTGAGATTGAGTGAGAGAAAGGGTTTGAAGAGAAATTATTTGCAACAGGGAATATTTTAAGGATCCGTACTCATCTTAAAATATAGAAAAATTCACAAATCTTACTAATTATTAAAATGCTAACCATAAAATATTTGATGATATTTTTGTAAAAAATATTTAAAATTATAAGGATTTTATATAGTTTCTAGAAAGTTTTGGCTATTTTTAGAGAAAAATACTTTTATCCTATATAATTTGGGCAAATAATTTGAGAAAAATATGGAAATTGGAAAAATTTTCTTTGGAAACAAAACATGGAAATTAGCCCATGGGTGAAATTTAGCCCCTAAAATATTCCATGCTCTATAAAGTATACTCCCTTGGAAGAAAGCCTTGCCTAATCAAGAATTGAAGAAGGACCTTCTAGACCTTATGTCCTTCAATACCATGAATTGGCCCCTTGGCACACTAGGCTTTTACCTAATGGTGGGTTTTGATAATACCTAGACCAAAAAACTCTAGCGACATGTAATGAAGCTCGTGATTGATTCTATGGAACCCCTCTTGTTGTCACTCTTTACCCATAAGAAATTTTTTGAGATCCCTTTCTACTCTTGCATAGGATGCTTTCAAGAGGACCCACATTGCGACTATTATACCTGGGTTGCAATAGAAACCTTCATGAAAATTTGAAATTTCACTTATGAGGCTAAAGGTTTATTAATCTACTTGTCTATTTCCTTTCTATACTCTCTACACCACCACCTCCTAGAAATACCAAAGATAATATTGGGTGGTGAAAGGGATTCCCAAGGATTTGAAAACATGGCCAAGTTGGATCTAGGCTTAGTTTTGCAAGGCCAACCCATCAAGGATATGTTGTTGTCTCTACCTGCAGAGTTGAGTTTTATCCCATTGAATATTAGATCCTAAAGCCACACATAAAGTTTCCATACATTCATGGTGGTCTCCCATAAGGTTTGGCCAACTAAGGTCTCACAATCGTACAATCAAAGGCTAGGCCAAGGTACCAAACTTCAACAATAGTTCCAACCTACAACCTCTAATTCTGCATAGTCTACACAACCCAAGGAAATGTACCCCCTTCTTTGCAATGCAGTCCCTTTGGTTGTCCCACTTCCCTTCTAGGGATTCAACACAGGTTGTCCAAGAAGTCTCAGAGCTCTATAGCTCCAGAAACTATAATTGCTATAATGGAGTCTCTATTGGGTATGCTTTATATTCTTTTCATAACCAACCCCACGCGTTATGTTGTGTCAGGCGCACAAGGGGGTTAGAAGGGAAGGAGCCCTAAAAAAAAATTGGCGGTTTTTTGCGTCCATTTTTAGTGGTTTTTAAACACACTATTTTCACTGATGGTTTTCTAATTCTAGTCAAGGAATTAGGGTTGTAGACTAATCCTGGTTAATGGACTAGGGGTTTTGGATTTCGCGGGATCGTATATATATTGTGTTGTAAAAAATGAAGGATGATTATGAATAAAGAAGTAGAGGTGTGGCTCTAAACAAGTTGTTGGTTTTCCCGGTTTCGATTTCTAGGGTAAAATCTATGTGTGATGTGTGTGTGTGTGTCATTGTATCTTTTCTTCTTTTACTAAGAATCCATTTGTAGTTATTAATTGTACAAGGTTAAAATCTACATTCAGTATCGGAGCATTTATTGGCTTCAGAGGGATGCCTTTATGGATAAGGGTTTGTCTCAGGTTTGTGATAAACCTTGTTACAATGGGAGCTTTGAAATATTGGTTCTTTTGGTGAAAAGAAATGGCGAGCAATTCAATAATAGACATAAAGAAATTTAATGGGAAAATTTTTGAGTTGTGGAAGCTCAAGATGGAAAATCTATTGGTGGACAAAGATCAATTGATTGATGTGGATCTAGGTACTTCACCTATAGGAATGTCCACAAAAGAATGGATACCGTTGGATCAGAAGGAAAAGAGCACAATCCAATTGTGTTTCTTAGGTTGAATATTACTAAATCTATCAAGGGAAGCTACAACCAAGGCATTGTGGAATAAGTTAGGGGCTTTGTACTAGTCTAAGTTCCTAGAAAAAAAATTCTTCCTATGGAAGAATATGTACAACTTGAGAATGAAATATGGAGACTTAGTAACAAAGCATTTGTACGCATTCAATACAGTGGTAAGTCAGTTATTGTTTGTTGATATTAATATTTTTGATGAAGATAAGTGTATTGGTTTATTGTTCCCTTTACTAGACTCATGGGATATTCTGGTTGTAGCCATAGGGAGTAATGTAACTAATTTAAGCTTCGATGATGTGGTCTCATCCTTGTTTTCGGATGAGATGAGGTGGAAAGACATAGAAGGAAAGAGCACAAATTTATTATTTGCAATAGGAGATCTAAATCTCTTGGAAAATTGTAATGGTAAGATGGAGATGTGGAAAAGAAGGGAATTACAAGAAATGATGTAGATCCAAAAGTGTTGAGAGAGGGAAGGGATCTAATGTTTCCCCTTATATAGAAAC
Organism: Picea engelmannii; assembly: GCA_009831015.1. Lineage (NCBI taxonomy): Eukaryota > Viridiplantae > Streptophyta > Pinopsida > Pinales > Pinaceae > Picea > Picea engelmannii. The sequence goes on from ML827931.1 coordinate 16,697, forward strand.
AAAACCTTCGTGGATGAAGGAAGAGATGTGTACTTGGCTTCTTCAAGCACACATGCAGATCATGAGGTATGGTTGGTCGACTCAGGTGCATCCTTTCATATGACTCCTTAGAGGGAATGGTTTTGTGAGTGTGAAAGGTATGATGGAGGTGATTTTTTACTAGGTGGTGACTATACAAACAAAATCATAAGACGAGGAAAATTCAAGTTGAAACTCATGAATGGAAGGATTAGAACACTCCTTAGTGTTTTGCACATCATAGGATTGGCCAAAATATTGATTTCTGTAAGCGAAATGGATGATGCAAGGGTAAAAATAGTGTTTGAGAAAGAAACATGTAGGATGGTTCGAGGGGAAATGGTGTTGCTAAAGGGATTTTAGATTGTAACTCTATATAATATTTTGGGAAGAACTATTAGTGACGGGTGCAATAGTTCCGTTGTTCTTGAGATTGGAGCTGAAGAAGAAAACAATCCTATAGTCTCTAGAGAAAAGACTATGTTGTGGCATCAAATGTTGGGTTGTTATATTATTTGTAGTGAAAGTCTATCTAGGTGGATTGACTGACGGTCGAAGTCAAGGTGGATCAACCGATGGTCAAGGTTGAGGTAGATCGACAACAAGTCAAAGGTCGAGGTTATTCGACCAAGTAAAGTTGAATTCAAAGATCGAGACGATTCAATGTGGTAAAAACATCGACATCAAGTCTAAGAGGTCAACCAACAAGAGGTCGACATGTGGGCATGTGGAGACCGAATGAAGGTCGATTGGTAGTTGAATGGTAATCCGACTTGGAGCCGGCTATAACAAAATCTCGAGATTTGCGGTATTTGTAACCAATGATATGCATGGATCTGTAACTATTTTTGGGTGCCATTATTTAGGGTTTTTCCTGTTGTAAATCCTATAAAGAGGCATGTTTTAATGTCGTAAGGGATAATCAATGAATTGTAATATAGCCAATCTTTAGATAAATCATTAGACATAGGTTGTTGGTCAGGCAGATGTAAGCCAGATTGGCTACAGGGTTGTTCTTGCATAAGAAAGAGGGTATGATGTCGATTGTGTCTTAGGTGTGGACCAAGCTTAGACATGTAACCTTTTATTTAGATTGAATAAGACAATGTGAGAGAAGAACGCTCAAGGAATGTTGGTTTTCTCAATATGGTTTTCCAGGGTAAAATATCTATGTACTGTGCGATTTATTTGTCATTTACGTTATTGGTTAAATTATGATTCTCTTTTGCTAGGTTTAGTGTGGAAGTGTATCTCATTTCCTGAAAAGTGGTATCAGAGAAAAGTTAATCTCTGACAAGTGGTATCAGAGCTGTGTTATGCTTTGAAAAGTGTATCAGATCTTGATTTACCAATCTTGAATCTCAGAGATACACCCTAGGTGCAGTAAGAGTTGTAAGTCATAAATTGTGTTAAAGATCGTGGTAAATAATGGCAAGCAACTCAAGAATAGAGATATAAATATTCAATGGCTATAATTTTGAGCTTTGGAAGCTTAAAATAGAATATCTTCTTGTAGATCGAGAACAATGGACAACGATATGTCCAAGTACCCAGGCGACAGGAATGTCGTCGAAAGAATGGTAGAAACTCGAAACAAGAGCAATAAGTACGATTCAAATTTTCCTTGCATATTTGGTACTGCTGAATGTCTCAGGTGAAGATTCAGCCAAGAAACCGTGGGACAAGCTGGGAAGCTTATACCAGTCGAAATCTCTGGTAAATAAGTTGTTTCTCAGAAATAAATTGTATCTTTTGAGAATGAGTGATGGAAGTTCGGTGAATGAGAATTTAAATGTGTTTAATACCATTTTAAGCCAGTTATTGTCTATGGATATTAAAATCACTAAGAAGGAGAAGTGTGTAATCCTGTTATGTTATTTTCCAGACTCCTGGGATAACTTATTTGTGGCTATAGGGAGTAATAAAACCACACTAGCGCAAGAAGATGTGTTGTCTTCTCTACTATCAGAATAAATGAGAAGAAAGAACATGGAAGGATCGATCAAAGATTATTTAGTGGTAAGAGGTCGAATGGTTGAAAGAGATAAAGTAAAATTCTGCGGTAGAAAGTCTAAGTTGAAGGGTAGATCTAAATCCCCGGTTAATTCGACAAGAAGATGTTGGAAATGCGGTAAAAATGGTCATTACAAAAAGGACTGTAAGTTGAGGATGATGGAAGTCAGCACAAGATCCGACGCGAAGCAGTCAAATAAGAGAAAGACAACCCTGGATAAGGGAGATGATGTGTACCTAGCGTCGACCAATACATAGTCGTATCAAGGTGTTTGGTTGATCGAATTAGAAGCATCCTATCATATTACACCACATAGAGAATGGTTCTACAAGTATGAACGATATGATGGAGGTGATGTGTTCTTGGGGGATGACTTGACAACCAAAAATTTTGAATGAGGAAGAGTTTCACTGATACTGTAGGACAGGAGGAAAAGAACCCTTCTAGTTGTGCTACAAATTCTAGGTTTGGAAATAAACTTGATATCTGTCAGTAAGATGAGTGATGCTAGAGTACACACTCTTTTTCAGAAGGTTTCGTGCAAGATGTTCAGAGGTGTGATGGTATTAATGAAAAGAGTTCGGATTGGAACCATATACCAGTTGTTAGGGAATGTCGAATCGACTTGATGCAAAAACATCGTTGCTCCTGAATTTGACTCAACTCAACTTGACTCGGGTTGATTCGATTCAAACCGACTCGACAAGACATGATAAAGTTGACCTGACCATGCTATGGCATGAGAGGATGGGACACATTGTAGAAAAATGACTTTGAGCTATGGAAAACAAAGGTATGGTTAAAGGTTTTCTTGAACGTGGTTTAGAAATCGAATTTTGTGAACATTCCATATATGGAAAACAAAGTCGGGTGAGGTTCCCATCTGGTGCGACAAGGGAAAATGGGATTCTAGAATTGGTGCATAGTGATGTGTTTGGCCCGGTTACGATGCCTTCACTTGATGGATCCATGTATTATGTCTCCTTCATAGATGAGTTTTATAGGAAGACATGGATATATTTCCTGAGGAAGAAATCAAAGGTTTTTGAGAAATTTAAAGTGTTTAAAGCTCTTGTAGAAAACTAGATAGATAAGAATATTAAGGTGTTGAGAACTGACAATGGTGGGGAATTTTGTTGAAAAGAATTTGATTAGTTCTACAAGAAGTGTGGAATAACATGCCAAAATAACACACCATATACCCCATATAAAAATGGAGTTGCTGAGAGAATGAACAAAACGTTGATGGATAAGGCATCAGTGGTGCTGGGCTCACACAAGAATTCTGGGTAGAGGTAGTCGAAACTGCAATATATGTAGTGAATATGTCTCCTTCGTTGGTGCTAGTCGACACGACTCCACATGAGGTATGGTTGGGTAAGAATTATTCGGTTTCACATCTCAAAGTATTTGGTTGTGATGCATTTGTGCATGTTCCCAAGGACAAGAGGAGCAAAATGGACAAGAAGGCAGTCAAATGTATTTTCATTGGGTACAAAGAAGGAATGAAACAACATAATATCTGGGATCCTGCATCAAGGATAATAGTGTAAAGTCGAGATGTGGTATTCAAAAAAGTTGGAGGTAAGTTCGAGCCTGAAGAAATTGTTCGGATCAAGAATAATCCTAAGACGATGCGATTTGAACTGAGGAAGGAAGAAGATGATTCAGATGAGTCAACTGAATCATAGGAAGAGGTGGAACAACAGACTCCGGTGGTAAGGAGGTCAGAAAGAGTAATAAAATTCTTCAATAGGTATAGTCTGTCTGACTTCCATTCTGCATTTGTGTTAACTGCCATTGATGATGAGCCCAAGTCAGTTGGTGAGGCAGTTGACTTGGCAGAGAGTAAACTCTAGAAAGAAGCCACGGTCGAAGAGATAGAATCCTTGGAAAATAATGAGACATGGGATTTAATCAAGTTACCTACCAGAAGCAAGCTTGTTGGTAGAAAATGGGTATTCAAGAAGAATATGAATGTCGCAGGACAAGTCGAGAAGTTCAAAGCTTGACTAGTAGAGAAAGGATATTCCCAAGTCAAGGGAGTGGACTTCGGTGATATTTGTTCCCCTGTTGTAAAATTAACTTCCATTAGAGTACTAATGTCTCTGGCTGCAACATTCGATCTAGAAATAGAACAGATGGATGTAAAGACAATGTTCCTACATGGGGACCTGGAAGAATAAATCTACATGAAACAACTTGAAGGATTTGTATTAAAGGGAAATAAAGAGTTGGTGTGCAAACCAAAAATATCCCATTATGGTCTAAAGAAATCACCAAGGATGTGGTACCGTAAGTTCGACACATACATCCTTAGTTTGGGATTTGTGAGAAGCAAATATGATCACTACATATATTCCAAGGAAGAAGGTGGGTGTTTCATATATGTATCTTTGTATGTCGATGACATGTTGTTGCTTGGAAAAAACATGGATGCAATAAAGGAGGTGAAGAAGTAGCTATCTTATAATTTGGACATGAAGGATCTCGGTGAAATTAAATTCATTCTGGGAATGGCGATTAAGAGAGATCGAGCCACTAGAAATCTCTGGTTGAATCAGATGAAGTATATTGAAACAGTTCTGAAATGTTTCAACATGTAGGATTGCAAACCGGTAAAGGTGCCAATTCTTGTGGGAGCAAGGATAACTATTGAACAGTATCCAAAGACACATAAATAAATAGAGGACATGGCATGTGTTCCCTATGCAAGTGTTGTCGGTAGTCTAATGTATGCGATGGTATGCACTTGACCAGACATTGCTCATGAAATGGGAGTGTTGAGAAGGTACATTTTGACTCCTCGAAAGGAGCACTGGACAATTGTTAGGAGAGTATTCAAGTATTTGTGTGGCACAAAGGACTATGCTATATGATACCAAGGCAGACCTGGATGTGACAGTGGTAAACTAAATGTACATGGATTTTTCAATGCCGAGTGGGATGGAGATCTGGATTGACGGAGTTCGACCAACAGATATGTATTCAAGATGTTTTGTGGAGAAATAAGCTGGATGAGTAAGTGACATGTGACCATAGACTTGTCAAAAAAAGAAGTTGAATACATCACAACGACTCATGGAAGCAAGGAAGCAATATGATTTCAAATCCTGTGTTTAGGAATCAGGTTGTACCAGAGAGCTATGATGATAAATTGCGACAGTCAAAGAACAATATTTTTGGCAAAGAACCCTGTTTATCATTTGAAGACTAAGAAAATTGATGTACAATACCATTTTGTAAGAGATATGGTGGAAATTAAGGCCCTACTCGAGAAAGTAGACATGTTGGAAAACATAACAGACTTGTTGACCAAGTTTGTGAGTGTTTTGAAGTTCTCTTGGTGCAGAGAGGCAATGGGAATTGTTGCCCTGAGTTTGTAAACAAAATTTCAAAAGTATCCTTGTTTCAGTAAAGAAGACACCAAGTGGGAGAATGTTGGGTTTTTATATTCTTTGCAGTGAAATTATAGTCGAGGTGGATTAACTGATGGTCGAAGTTGAGGTGGATCAACTGACGGTTGAGGTTGAGGTGGATTGATAGAAAATCGAAGGTCGCAATTAGTCGACTGGGTAAAGTTGAATTCGAAGGTCGAGGAAATTCAACTTGGTAAATACATAAAAAAGAATTCGAATAGGTCAACCAACAAGAGGTCGATAACCAGGCATGTGGTGACTGAATGAAGGTCGACTGGTAATCTGACTTGGAGTCGACTGTAACAAAATCCTGATATTTGTGGGATTTGTAGCCAATGATCTGCATGGATCTATAATGTTTTTTGGGCATCATGTATTTATGGTTTTTCCTATTGTAAATCCTATGAAGAGGCATGTTGTAAGGCTGTAAAGGCTAATCAATGAATCGTAATATATCCAATCTTTAGAGAAATCCTTAGATGTAGGATGTTGTTCATGAAGATATAATTCAGATTGGATACAGGGTTGTTCTTGCATAAGTAAGAGGGTATGATGTCGATTGTGTCTTAGGTGCAATCCAATATTAGACATGTAACCTTTTATTCAGATTGATTAAGGCAACAAGAGAGAAGAATGCTCAAGGAATGTTGTTTTTCCTAGTTTGGTTTTCGAGGGTAAAATCTTTGTTTACTGTGCGATTGCTTTGCCATTTACATTCTTGATTATTTTCTTCTTATCTTCTACTTGGATTAGTGTGGAATTGTATCTCACTTCTTGACATGAAAGACTAGGACATATCAGAGAGAAGGGCCTTCGATTACTACACGATAAAGGTATGGTTGAAGGTATGTCCAATTTCTCTATGGATTTTGATTTTTGTGAACATTGCTTATATGGGAAGAATAATCATGTAAGATTATCCTCTAGTGATATGAGGGTAGAGGGAATATTATTGTTGGTGCACAATGATGTGTTTGAACATGTGTTGGTTCCATCATTGGGAAAATCTATGTACTATGTCTCATTTATAGATGAATTCTTGAGGAATACATGGATTTATTTCCTTAGGAAGAAATCTGAAGTCTTTGACAAATTTAAAGAGTTTAAGGCTATTGTGGAGAATAAAATATAGAAAAGAATTAATGTGTTGAGGATGGATAATGGTGAAAAAATATGCAAAAATGAATTCGATGAATTCTATAAGAAGTGCGGTATAGCAAAGAAAAAGACTACTCCATACACACCTCAATCGAATGGAGTTGCAGAAAGGATGAATATGATGTTGATGGAAAAATAAAGGAGCATGCTTTGTGGTTCCATGTTAGGATAGGAATTATAGGCAAAGGCACTAGGTATTGCATGTTACTTGGTCAATAAATCATCCTCATCAACGTCGGATGACAAGACTCCACATGAGGTATGGACTGGTAAGAAACCCTCTCTTACACATCTTAGGGAATTTGGTTGTGATGCTTATGTACACGTTCCAAAGGAAAATAGGAGTAAATTGGATAAAAAGGGTAAAAAGTATATCTTTATTGGGTATAAAGATGGTCTGAAAGGTTATAATATTTGGAACCCAGAAACTAAGAAGGTAGTGTATAAATGAGATGTGGTATTTAGAGAAATCAAAGGTGTTGTCAAACATGAATTTCTACCAAGGGAAAAAGGAATAGAGAAAATAGAGTTTGAATTGAAGGATAATGAATCAAACTCTATAGAAGAATAGGAATCAAAAGAAGAAGATACTCATACTCTAGTATTGATGAGATTGGTTGGGTAAGAAGGAAACCAAAAAGGTATACTCCACTAGATTTCCGTTCAAATTTCGCTTTGTTTATTATCTATGACGATCCTAGAAATTTTAGGGAGGCAATGGTTTTGTAGGATGGAAAATTTCATAAAAAGTCCACGGTGGAAGAAATGACAACATTGAACAAGAATGAGGCTTGGGATCTAGTGGAGTTTCCAACTAGAAGAAATCCCATTGGCAGCAAATGGGTGTTTAAGAATAAGTTGAATGGAGAACGAAAAGTGGAGAAATACAAATCTTACAGGTCTCACGTAACTCCATAGGGAGTGTCTTCTCCTTTGTACTTTCATTATTTCCATACCAGAGAAAAGAGAAAAAAGAAGCCTTTATCATGTGACTATTGATAAATCCAAGTCAAGGGTGTTTTGGGGATGGTAGAACAATATTGGTTTCTCACAAGGGTATTGTATCCTTCTACTTCAAATAATATTTTTTCCATTTTATTTCCCCTAGACCACACCTTATCCAATGCCACTAAATTTGGCTTGGCTTCCCTTAACAAAAATGAGTGTTGTTGTCTATTTGTTCCCCAAAAAACAAGAAAGCAAGATCTGTTTGCAGAGGAGCCAAACCCAAATTCAGACATTTTTTCAGACATTGTCGCTCACTTGATGGACGTCATTAAATCATGGAAACAAGTTTATGAAATCTTGGATCATGAAAATTCTCTCCATTCTTATGAATCAAGAGGAGGAGAATATGTGTCAACTACAAACAAGCTAAGACATGTGGCTAATTCAGAACTTCACAAAGTTGGAACATGACCAAAATTGTTGCCATATACAGACATGATACACTGGGCTCTGGATAATGTTGATATTTCGACCAGAACCATCTACAATCATCAAAAGACCATTGTTGGCTCATTTAGGCCCGAAGACATTCAAGTAATGTATAAATTAACTTCCACCCCCAAATATACTTATAATGCATAATTTATAATGAAGTTCAAGAATGATGAATGTGTGAGTTACGACAGACCTCTCCATGATATAGTAAAATATTGGTGGGGAAATGAAAATAAATTCAAAGCTGATAGTCATGGAACATATTCTACAACCTTTTGTGATGCCCATATTATGTATACTGCCATGATGTTGTGTAGAATGTTTGAAAAGAAAATCCCTATCCGTTTTACTATAGATTGGGTTCCTATAATCCATGAAGTAGCAGAGGGTTATAAGTTTGATTAGGGAAAAATGTTGTCGGATAACTTAGACAAACAAATAGAGGATTACATAGCCCAAAAATACAAGGGAGAGCATTCTCCTTTCTATATGTATGCATATATTATGGACACAATATGTTTCAGAACCCCATTTCCTCTTATGAATTCGAGCTAAACTTAGACTGTCACTGAACCTATACACTTCTATCATTCCAAATCATGGGGGGAAAATGAAAAAGGATTTTTTTATGATATTTTTCACAATGTGGTCACTCCAATCCATGAGGCTATTTATGGTCAACCTCCTCCTAGAATTTCATAACAAATTATTGGGAATTTGGGTGCTATTGCAGAATGGTACATTGAAGAATTTTTTTCTTATATTAGAGTTGTTATCACTCCAGGAAACTCTCCTAGGATGTAAGTCGGAGATGCCTGGTAACTAACTCTTTTTGGGAAATGTTTTTCTAAATATTTGAAGTGGTTTTGTGGATCAAAATGAATATCCAAGGGATGAACTGTGTTTCAAGACTGTCTAGAGATACAAAATCTCACAAGGCTTTCTAGCACCGTGGTCAGATAAAGTTTGATTAAATGGGGAAAGGAATACAGCTATTGAACCAGATTATGTTTCATACCAACAAACACAATGGGTCT
>ML827931.1:32059-60598 GCA_009831015.1 Picea engelmannii
TCTATCATCAAAGCTAGATCTATGTCGTCTCCCAGGGAAGCTGAGATTCGATCTCCTCTCCCCGGCAACGGCGCCAATTTGTTATCACTCCAGGAAACTCTCCTAGGCTGTAAGTCGGAGATGCCTGGTAACTAACTCTTTTTGGGAAATGTTTTTCTAAATATTTGAAGTGGTTTTGTGGATCAAAATGAATATCCAAGGGCTGAACTGTGTTTCAAGACTATCTAGAGATACAAAATCTCACAAGTCTTTCTAGCACCGTGGTCAGATAAAGTTTGATTAAATGGGGAAAGGAATACAACTATTGAACCAGATTATGTTTCATACCAACAAACACAATGGGTCTAACAATCGAGAAATAGCTTATGATAATCAACTAAAACAATTAAATCAATGAGATGACAGTCACTGCAAATTGAATGAGTTTCAACAAAGGGACATCCACTCATAAGCTATAAAAGAAAAGAAGAGAAAATCTGACACAGAACTGAAAGAAGCTTGCAGTTTTTTATAAAATAAGAATAAGTCTGTGTGCTACAGAGGCAACATCATAGTACTCAAAATCGAACCCCTGTTTGATATCAAAATAGGCATTTTATAGCCCTTACAGACAGTTGAACAGATCCTAAAAACATGGATCTGTCATTAAATGAAAACAGTTCTATTTTACTTGAACTACTCTAAAATTAAAATCTTCAACAGCTAAATTAAGTGATCAAATCTGTCTTCAGTCTTCAAAAAAGTCGCCAATTTCCTCCTTCAGCTTCAGCATCTGTAGTGTGATAGAATAAAATGACACCTATGTATGACTGTTGAATTTTTCAGTATTCGTGGCCGAGTTTTTAGGAAATGGTTCTTTGATGTGTAACCAAAATCCCTCAAATCTCTGAGGTTGAACTGCTAGCATTCGATCTTCTTCTTCTCTGATACACTGGCATACCTTTGAAACTCGTTTGAAATGAACTGTTGCGTTGTTGGCTTCCAAAACTGCTCGCCCAGCTTTCAACAGCGCAACCGCTGGAACTTTTCACGGGTTAGCTGTTGAAAGCTATCGCTTTCCACAGCTAACGGGTAACGGAATAGTAGCCTGGCGCTGTTGAAAGTGGGCAGATTTTCAAAATCAATTTTCTTGGTCATGGAGAGTCTGTTTTGCATGTTTAAATAGTCGATCGACATCTACAAATCCTGAAATTTCCAATGATGCTTTCATATCTACATTTGGAGCTCGGGAGGCTATTGAAAATTTTCCTACAATATTAGGCGTCTTTCCATCAAAAATGCCGGTGCGTTTTTTAGTGTTAACAAGAGTCTTTGGTTGTTTTGAATCTCCACATGCTTTGCCGATATTTCTACTAGACAAACTTGTTTGCAGAGAAGTAGCATATTAGACAGTTTCAGCAGGCATCACTAAAGAACTAACATTTGCACAGAAAAGGGTTTGGCCGACCTTTCCTGTACAACTTGGTATATTCACATTATAATATTTTGGACATGCTAAGGTTGAATCCTCAATCTTAGATGATATCAAATTAGCTAACATTGAATTCAAGAGGCATGATCCACATAGGGTGGTAGAAAATCATTTGGCTTAGTTTAACATGAAGAGATACATCCACAAAAATTCACCTTATGACAAAGTTTTTAGAGGAGTTAGATCATATGATGAAGTTATATCCATATTTCAAAGTCTTCCTAAAGAACTAAAATCATGGTTTCTCAGCTTCCAAAAGCACATAAGGATCAATTTACCTAAGATATTGCAGGTACACCAAAGTCTTAGTCCAACTTCACAGCCACCATCATCAAATCCAAAGTAACATGACTTCCCTGAGATAAAAACTAAAGAAGTGGAAAAGACACCATAAATATTGCCCAAGGACATAACGATTACAGATATTTCAATACCAGGTAAAATTAATCAGGAATCATTAGCATTGTTTGAAACTTTTATGATACATGGGCATACTTTTCCGCAATCTCAATCTACAAGGAGTTGTTCCTTTTTCAGAAATTGAGCAGATAAAAGGAGAAATAGCCTTAAAAACTTGGGAGAACAATCTTGAAGAAAGTAAAAGGATAGCTAAAGAAGAAAATAAATCTTGTCTTAATGCTCCTTTAGTTGTAGATGCAGAAATGGCAGAAAATGATATCAGTAATATTCATGCTTTTATTGGGCAAGTTGATATTGAGAAGAGAAAATAAAGTTTGAAGAAAAACAAAGAGTACATGCAAAATGATATATTACAAGTCAATCATGTCGAATTGCAAATATTAAATGATCTTTTGGTAAAACAAAGTCTACAACATCAAATCACTCAACAGGCGACAACAAAAATTCAAAAAAATCTATCAGTGGTACATGAAAAGGTTTTTTCCTTTGAATTCAATGAAAATATTGAACCCCCCAAAGTTCATTATTGCATTATCATATTTTCATGCACAATACAAGGATCAACAAAATTCAGTTACACCCACGAGCAAATAAAGGAAGGATAAATCACCAACAAACAAAGGAGATCCCATAAGATGTTCAAAATCTTTGTAATATATATTTAGTTTAGATTTTAATCTATTTTGAGAATGAATAATATGGAAAGTCTAACCACTTTTGGTTGAGACAATTTTGTATAAATAAGAAGATTAGAGATGTAATCAGGCATCTTCTGGCCGGATGTAAAAGAGAAACTTCTTAAATCAATTTTAGAGAGAAGACAAATATTCTACATTTAATTTCCTTGAGTCATGTGATTTATGTGTATCACTTTTTCTTCATAACCTCATTTTCTTCGCTCTATGGTTCTTAAAGATTGAAACACTACAATTTAGTAATACATCTACTGTGGTCAATATAATTGGAAGTTTGTTCAACTACAACTTTTCCTTCGTTATTACTGTGAGTAAAACAATACATGTATCTGCGTGGATCTGCTCATTTCAATTCATATTTTAAGACTCATTCTTCATGATTCTTCTATTGCAGATAAGTTAAGATTTATCAGTATTGGATAACATACTTTGTTTTACAATTTAGTTAAATCACTTCTACTTTTCATCTCTTCAATATTTATTAAAACTCAAAGAAAGAGATATTGCCTCTGTGTTTTGGAAAATCATTATAAAGGTAGAAAACCATTATTAAAAAAAAAAAATCTTTAAAATTTTGGATGCCTGACATTATTCTGTGAGCCTAGAGTAAATATTAGGAACAACATCATCCACAAAAAGAACACAAGATGTACCTTGGGACAACACAATACAAGGAAAATCCAGCTACAAGGTGAGGCCTATGCCTTGCTCCTTTCTTCTTGGCTATGAAATGCAAATACAAAGAATAGGGGCACTTGCTATAGTGTTTTCATGGGAACTGCAACCTATATGGATACTACATGATCTTCTAATTCCTTTATTTTACTTTAGTATTTCACTCTCAATGCTTCACTATACTAAATAACAATACTCAATAAAAAAATGCAACCCCTTCGTTTCTTGGTAGCCTAGTATTTAACATAGCTTGATAGGCATCTAGAGTTAGTGTTAGGGTTTTTACATGCCTCAAATCTTGATTAGGATTAAGTTTTTGGACCATTTGGTGAAATTAAATACGCATGTGAGAGAAATAAAATAATAAACCAAGAACATAACAACACATAAATAATGCACGAGCTTTATCCTAGAAAACCCAAACTGGGAAAAAATAGCTAATAGATCTATTAGTTCCTTGACCAAACCCGGCGAAGCCAACAAACCTCATGGCCCTGACCAAGTGAGCCTTCACCACTCAACTCTGTGCACATTACAATGGAGTATCACTAGCCTTTTAAAGGCTTTCATAACATGCATTCCACAAGATATAAAACCACGGGTCACCAAAACCATGTGCCAAAAACCACCAATGTTCACCTATAAACTTTGACTCTTTCACCGAGTCAAGTTTAACCTATCATTCACTCCTTTAAACTTGACTTGGGGTTTCCCATTACCAAATTCGACCAATTTTTCCAAGTGAGTATGCATTGCTCACCTCGAGGCTCTACTCCCCCTCAAAGTTTATCACTATGGTTTCTGAGAATCCCTCATGCTCACCCATATCACCTAGGTATACATATAGACTTTACCAATAAGTTACTAGGGGTATGCATGCCTAACCAGGTCTTACAATCATATGCCCATTTACATGCAATACATATTTTCAACTCCATAATATTTTTTTTCATTGTAACTGCTATCTTGGCACTTATGCCTCCATCCTGTTGCATTGTCATTGCTCGTCTTCATGTTGCCCACACATAGGTGAAAATAAAATCCAAACCCCAATCATGCACTAGGTCATTATGGATCATCATCTAGACACACTTCCATGCCTCTCGAGAATATGCCAACGCTATCATCTCCAAGATCGGTGCCATCATGCAAGCTAATGATCTAGGGATTTTCCTTTGCCACCACTACCACAACCATCATTATATCCTATGTTTCCCTTAACCTTCACCAATTTCTCATTTGTTCACAAAATAGTCTTCCAGGCGGGTCGTCCATGCACTACTCGTTGTGGGATTTCTTATGTTGAAACCCTAGCTATATACACTTGCAATTGTGTCGTGTGGCATTCCATCCTTCATCAAACCAATCTCACAAGAGAGTCCAGGTTAACCTTGCTTCGATACCACATGAAAGGAAATAAACATGTGGGAGAAATAAAATAATCAACCAAGAACATAGAAACACATAAATCATGCACGAGATTTATCTTGGAAAATCAAAACTTGGAAAAACCAGCTTATAGATCTTTTAGTTCCTTGACCAAATCCAACTAGTCGACCAATCTCTTGGCTCTAGCCAAGTGAGCCTTCACCACTCAACTCTCGACACATTACAATGGAGAATCACCAACCTTTTAAAGGATTTCATAACATGCAATCCACGGGCTCTAAAATCACGGGTCACCAAAACTATTTACCCAAAACCACCATTGTTCACCTAACAACTTTGACTCTTTCACCGAGTCAAGTTCAACCTAACATTTAGATTCTTCTTGAAAGTCTAGATGTGACTAGCTCCACATGTGTTAGAAATTTTAGTTGACATGACATCTACTTTGTATCATGTTGGTCAACATGATATCTCAACTTGTGGGAGGCATAACTTTCACATATGAATTCTAGTTGAGGTAATCTTTGCACCATTGGAAAGCTCTCAAATTGTAGAACAACATAGAGATCTTGATAACTTTGTTCACAAATTTTTGACCCCCAAAACAACTAGGTAAAGCCTCAAACGGGCTTCGAAAGCTTATAGACCCCAAATCACCAAAGTGGGATCTACCTCTAAAATAGGCCCTACTACGTAGAAAGTACCAAAATAACTATATATATATCTATCTATCTATCTATCTATCTATCTATATATATAATGATGCATTCTGGATCGCTCATATTGTTATAGAGAGCAACTAAAATCAAATTCATTGCCATTATAATGTAGTGTTCTTCATTTTAAACACGTTATCAAACAAAGTTTATTTTATTAAATATCATTAATAATAATAATAAATAACACCCAAACTCGAGTATAATGATTATTAGCACCATTTTGATCCAATTTAATTAATCTAAAACTTATTTTCATACAAAATTTATACTAATAAGACACCATTAACAACATCAAATAATGCCTAAGCTACACAACAACAATTTGTACCTTTAGTAAATTAAAAAGAAAAAAATATTAACAAACAAGTTTCGGTTTTCCTAGAATGAGGGAATATGTTAGCTACTATTATATTATTATACCATACACTTATACCATACATTTGATACCATACATTATTATACCATACCAAATATTTTTCTCTTATAATATTATACCATGCATTTTATACTACCAACTTGAAAATGACTCGAGTGAAGATATTCTTCTTTGATAATATAATAAAATTGGTTTTGTTTATCCCTCAATCGATATTATAGGGATTGGAAATAGGCTACTAGTAAATGACAAATATTTAATATTTGGGAAACCTTTTTTATTAAAATTAAAATTAATTTTATTTATTTTTCTTTTCAAATGAAAAGGATTGGAAAGGGAGGTAGAAGGTATATTTTAATATAGTTTAAATTGAGAAGGGTAAAAGTTCCTTGTCCCATAAACCAATTTGGTGTTTAGCTTGGCCGTGACCTTAAAATTAGATTACTAAAACAAGAGAGTCAAATTAACACAGAGAAGAACACATATTTTATCATTCCAATAATACAAAAATCAAAATATATTAATTTTTTATAAAAATAAAATAAAAAAAATAAAAAATAAAATAAGTTTTTTATTTTAGGATTTTTTTAAATTTATATATTTTTTAAATGATCAAACTTAATATAATTATAATTAGTTATTGACCACTAATAATGATAGCTATTATTGGTTATTGTTTTAAAATGTGGATTAACTATATGAAATAACTAATTAATGTTGAATTTTCTATATGAGATGATATTGTATATGAATATATTGTTACAATGATGAGTGTTCCATATATATATAACATATGGTGACCACCCATGAAAGGATGCATCCCTTGGATAATAAATATATATGTGGAACACTCATCATAAATAACTACTTATATATGATATATATTTATACCTTTTGTAAATATATTATTACTTTAATAATTAATAATCATATTATTAATTATTAATCTAGTAGAATGTCTTTCTGATGCTGCCCAAACATCAACACTCCCTCTCAATGAGGGAGACATTCTACATTATGCCAAGATTACCTCTAAAAATTACTCGTGGGTATCTCTCAAATAGCTTCAACATGTCACCATGACATCCTCTACCTCACAATGCATCTGTACCTCATCATGTGTACACTCGTGACTTCACAACCAATGCATCCAATGCCTTGGGTAGTTCTCAAATAACTATAACACGTCCCCATGACATCCACTACACTGCAATGCATCAATACCTAATCATGTGCACCCTTGGTTTCAGTGCTAGCCATTTTTCATGCTGGATGAGAACACTCAGTGCCAACCCTTTTTCATGATGGATGAGTTCCACATGTCTTAGTGCCAACCATTTTTCATGCTGGATGAGAACACTCAGTGTCAGCCATTTTTCATGTTGGATGAGTTCCACCTGTCTCAATGCCAACCCTTTTTCATGCTGGATGAGAACACTCAATGCCAACCCTTTTTCATGCTGGATGAATTCCACCTGTCTCAGTGCCAGGCCTTTTCATGATGGATGAGTTCCACTTGTCTAAGTGCCAGCCCTTTTTCATGCTGGATGAGAACACTCAGTGCCAACCCTTTTTCATGCTCGATGTGTTCCACCTATCTTAGTGCCAACCCTTTTTCACGTTGGATGAGAACACTCCCTTTAAAGAGGGACCACACCAAGCTTGTCCCTAAAGTAATCAAACTTCATCCTTGACAATGGCTTGGTAAACACATCTGCAACTTGATCCTATGTAGTCACGAAAATGGAGCCTCACTGCTCCCTTTTGCACCATATCCCTGATATAGTAATATCTGATATCGATATGATTTGACCTGTCATAGACCATAGGGTTCTCTAACGACTTCATGCAACTCTAGTTGTCACACCAAATGCAGGTCGCCTCCAGTCCGATACCAAATAACCCAGACATCAGTTCTCGAAGCCATACTACTACTGCACATGCTACTAAATACTTAGCTTCAACCATACTGAGCGCCACACATGACTGCTTCCTACATCTGGCAGAGCCTCCTACTCCTTATTGTAGTACCCAAATCCCTCTGGAACTGACTGTCTAGCTCCCTCTCAAGCACTGAATATCAATTGGATCTTCAACCTTCTGACTTCACCACTTGTCCTCCAGAACAAGTCTCTCCATCCTCTTCTTATAAGTCTTACATACAAGTCAAATTCAGTCCAATAGTCAACAATTTTCGAAGACACACTACTTCGTGACTTGCTGCACATGTTGCCACATACTTTGCCTCAACTGTACTGAGTGCTACACACAATTGCTTCATGTTGCTCCATGAAACCATATTGGATCCTAGACTGAAGAAATTTTCCGAAGTACTCTTCCGATTAGGAATACTCCCGGCCCAATCTGAATCCAAATATCCATATAACCCGAACTCATGGTCTGTCACATACATGAGACCATAATCCAATGTACCCTTAAGGTTTCTATCACAAGATCCGACGAGAAAAAATCGACTATGAGAAAGACGACCCCAGATAAGGGAGGTGATGTGTACCTGGTGTCAACCATTACACAGTTGGATCAAGGTGTTTGGTTGATCGACTCAGGAGCATCCTATCATATGACACCACATAGAGAGTGGTTATGAGAGTATGAATGATATGATGGAGGTGATTTGTTCTTGAGGGATGAATTGACAACCAAACATTTCGAATGAGAAAGAGTTTGACTGATATTGCAGGACGAGAGGAAAATAACCCTTCCAAGTCTGCTACACATTCCAGGTTTTGAAATAAACTTGATATCTTTCAGCAAGATGAATGATACTAGAGTACACACTCTGTTTCAAAAGGATTCCTGCAAGATGGTCAGAGGTGTGATGGTCTTAATGAAAGGAGTTCGGATTGGAACCCTACACAAGTTTTTAGGGAATGCTAACTCGAATCGATGCAACAATATCGTTGCTCCTGAAGTCGAATCAACTTCGACTTGACTCAAATCAACTCGGGATGATTCAATTCAAACCGAATCGACAAGACATGATAAAGTTGATCCGACCATGGTATGGCACGAGAGGATTTGACACATTGGAGAAAAAGGACTTTGAGCTATGCAAAACAAAGGTATGGTTGAAGGTTTTCCTGAATGTGGTTTAGAAATCAAATTTTGTGAACATTCCATATATGGAAAACAAGGTCGGGTGAGGTTCCCATCTAGTGCAACAAGGGAAAATGGGATTCTAGAATTAATGCATAGTGATGTGTTTGGCCTAGTTACATTGCCTTCACTTGATGGATCTCTGTATTATGTCTCCTTCATAGATGATTTTTCCAGGAAGACATGGATATATTTCTTGAGGAAGAAATCAAAGGTTTTCGAGAAATTTAAAGAGTTTAAAGCTCTTGTAGAAAACCAGATAGATAAGAAGATTAAGGTGTTGAGAACTGACAATGGTGGTGAATTCTATGGAAAATAATTTGATCATTTTTGCAAGCAGTGTGGAATAACACGCCAAACTACCACACCATATACCCCACATAAAAATGGAGTTGTTGAGAGAATGAACAAAATGTTGATGGATAAGGAAAGGAGCATGCTTAGTGGTGTTGGGCTCCAACAAGAATTCTGAGCTGAGGTAGTTGACACTGCAAGATATCTAGTTAATATGTCTTCTTCGTCGACACTAGTCGACATGAATCCACATGAGGTATGGTCGGGTAAGAATCCTTTGATTTCACATCTAAAAGTGTTTGGTTGTGGTGAATTTGTGCATGTTCCCAAGGAAAAGAGGAACAAGATGGACAAGAAGGCAGTCAAATGTATTTTCATTGGGTACAAAGAAGGAATGAAAGGATATAAGATCTAGGATCCTAAATCAAGGATAACAATGTACAATCGAGATGTGGTCTTCAGAGAAGTTGGAGGTAAGTCTGATCCTGAATAAATTGTTTAGATCGAGAATAATCCTAAGATAGTGTGATTTGAACTGAGGAAGTAAGAAGATGATTCAGATGAGTCAACTGAATCAGACGAAGAGGTGGAACAAAATAATCCCATGGTAAGGAGGTTAGAAAGAGTAAGAAAACCAGTCAATAGGTATAGTCCACCTGACTTTCATTTCGCATTCGTGCTAACTTCCATCGACGATGAGCCCAAGTCAGTCTGTGAGGCAGTTGAATCGACAGAGGGTAAAATCTGGAAGGAAGCCAAGGTCGAAGAGATGGAATCCTTGCAAAACAAAGAGACATGGGATTTAGTTAAGCTACCTAGCAGAATAAATCATATCGGTAGAAAATGGGTATTCAAGAAGAAGATGAATTTCGAAGGACAAGTCGATAATTTCAAAGCTTGAATGGTTGAATAAGGCCTTTGATGAGAAACCCCATCAATGAACAGTTCATGAACACCTACTTCATGAGATATTGCAATTAAAACCTACCCATCATGTGGCTCCTTTGACAACTAGATTTTCTTCCTTCATTTTCTAGTTTCTCCACTTTGAAATGTTTTCATGTTGCATTAGCTAGATTTTCTTCCTTCAATTTCTAGTTTCTCCGCTTTGAAATGTTCTCATGTAGCATTGTTGAATATAACGAAAATGAATTTTCTTCAGACTTGTAACGAATGTATACTGAAAGACCATGGGTGAAAGTACTTGGTACGGTGAAAGATCTGATATTTACATTGACTGTACTCGAGTTTGATATTGGAGATTCTAGAATGTTCTGATTATTTATTCCTTGAGTCGAGACTTCACAACGGTAAAGAATGGCTTGTCTTCTTTTCTTAATTTGTTTTAGTTGGTTATGGTCGATTGAGAACAACAATAAGAAATTCTAAATGAATGGTTAAGAATACCATGAATGATGCAATGAGTTACGCAACAATGGATTCACACATTTATTTCAATGGAGAAGATGGCTATAAAGTCATTCATCATTTTCTTTTATTCTTTTTAAACTTTTTTCACTTTGTGTCAGATTTTGTCTAGTTTGGAAGTCTTTTGGGTTGTAAAATTTCCTCCATAAATGGCTCCCATCCTCAAATTTTCCCATGAGATTTGAACCTATGATCTAATGAGAACTAAACCCATACAAACCAATTTCTCTCTATCTTATTTAGATATATTTATTAATTGATTTTCATTATCCTAGCTATCATTCTATAATTTAATTTCACTACTTCTAATATCATTTAGTTTATAATCTCCTTAATTTGCACCTCATAATTTCTTGTTCTCTTACTCTTTCATATTTTATTTTCTCATATCTTCTCTCGGTCAATAATTACTTCATTATAATATTCCCAACTTTTTTATTTAAATTAAAAACAAGTTAATTTTAATTTTCTTCACAACATTTTTCAACTGCTATTTCTTGATTTTAATCCTCTATTTCTACTCTTCAACATACTCTTTTTTAATCACTTAGTTTCTCTTGTCTTGATGACGGGTGGAGTGTCCATCCAAAACATTTAAAAACTTTTTACACATCTTATCTCCAAAAAGTTATCAATCATACCAACTGTAAAAACATACATACTAAAAAATGAACAAAATTTCCCACAAAACCCAACCTGGATCCAAACCTTAAATGCATCGTCAGTGTACATATAGACAATAAGGCTGCTATGCTTCAAGAGATGGTGATTGCATCCATCTCGCTTGTAGATAGTGGTAAGGTGAATTTTATAGTTTCGATAGACATGGACACCATCCATTAACTGTATGTGTACATGTAATGGTGTACTGAATGTAAATAATGCATTGAGTATGAGATTAACATATATTCATTTAGATTTGGGTCTGATATAGACCTCGAGTTTCCTAAACTACATGATATAGACCTCGAGGTTCCTCAAATTCCAAATGAAATTAAGTTATGCAACTTCAAGCTTCTTCTAGGTGCATCTTGGAACCAAATTTTTGAAAAGAAAAGAAAAGAATAAAATAAAGATAAACAAGAAATTGGGTTTTTTTCAGGAACCACTGGCAACAAAAAGAGAGAACATAGTGCCTTTCCAGAGACTAGAGACGAAAGGGTTTGATTGAAAATGGAAACTTGGTCTTCTTTAATTTCTTGATTGTCGCAGCAGGCCAATGCCATAATTATTTATCCAACCCCGCCCAAACTGTGAACCACAACAATGAACCTCTCTCTCTCTCTCGAGAAAAATCCTCTTCAAATTCCAAATATTTTTCTCCAGCCCAGCCCCACTACAAGGAACCTGGTGTTACACATCAAAATTACTCACTTCAATGATGACCTATTGTCATCATTACAAGTGTTGCAAGTGTCGCAAGTTTCACAAACATCATACTGTCATATTTCCTCTGTCGTGTCTCTAACGACATCAAAGGGACACTAAAGACACCTTCAAAGACTGGCTTAAGAAGGATAAATCACATGACAAAGAGTACAAAGCTTTTACCATGGAAAATACCACTTAAAAATGATTTTTGAAGGGAAACCCTCCCCTACCCACTGTCAGGGAGTGCCAACACTCCCTACCCCTCTTTGGGGGAGCGCTACAACACTCAGGACACCATTCTGGGGGAGCGTTGGGATTTTTTGAAGGATTTTTGGGCAGCGCTCCCTTGCCCACTGTCAGGGAGTGCTAGTGCTCTATACCCTCCTTTGGGGGAGAGTTGCAACGCTCTGTGCACCCTTTTGGGGGAGCACTGGCCTGTTTGAGAAAATTTTGGGTTGTTGAGGAAAATTAGGGAAAAATCCCCTTCATCTTGGAAATCAGTTGGATTTGAATCTGAGGTCAAGGATGAATCTTAGGGAGGATCCACAACTGAAGGAGAAAGATCCTCAACCTATACCAAGAATCTCTAAGGTGGTTGGGTCTCTCCAAGCTTATATAAGGAGGCCTTCTCATGGTAAAATCATATGGATAAATTGAGTAATACCTAAATTATGATATCATAAGGAAGGAAAAGACATTGAAGGCATCAAACTTATGATCTCATAACGGAGATATCATTGAAGCATAATCGATGTGTGTGTGGATTACTTGAGCAAAGGGTCTGGACAAAGAGAGCTTGGTGAAGCTACTGCATCTACATGTATGGTTGTAAGCACTTTGATTTGTTTTCATTAATATATATATGTGTTTGGCCTGTTTCTTTCAAGGTTGTGTTTATTCTGCATGAACTTGTCTCTATTAGATAGATCTAGTTTCAAGATAATATTAGTAGAATAGGAAGTTTGTTCTGTCTTTGTTTTGTTTGCAGGATTTATCGAGGAGCTTGGGGAGGAAATATCTACTCGGACTGTGCAAGGACGAACAACATTAAAAAGGTACTCCTTTCTTCCTCTTATCTATACTTTAGTTTAACTAGATTTAAAAGGTTGTCAGTGACCAACATTAACACTCTTTCTGTATTGGTCTTAGGAGTCTAGAGCCCAAGAGGGGATCCACTTGTCTGCAGGAGGATTCTCCTATAACAGAAATTGATGAATCCATTGGGGAGGAAATCCTATTTTTCTTTACTTGGTTTGTCCCTGCCCTTTTACCACCTTTAATATCACTTTTATTGGTTGTTCATCATCCATTTTCCTTCTCCTACCTTCACTAACAATTTCACCAATTTTTGTGCATTCTGGGTGAATTTTTCTTCTTTTTTTGACTTCTTTTTTAATTTATGGGTGGCTCAACTCCCCCCTATAGGCCATACTAGAGTGCTATCACTCCCCTATAGTTCTTTAGGGAGAAATACAACACTCTGTACCCTTGAGACATGGAGCGCTGGTCTCCTTTTTGGAGGATTTTTGCCTTTTTCTGCTCAAATTTTCTCAGCTTGTTTTGCAGAGATCTTTACCCAGAGTCTGTGGTTGGTTTGTGAAGTTTTTTGGATTGGTTTTTGATGATTATAAATCCCTATTGTCTTTATTAGAGCTTGAAACCTTTTTCAGAAATGTGAAATTGCCTTTTCTAGCTACTTTTTTGACAGGACAATTTTGAGTGATTTCTCTTTCTCCCTATAATTTCTTGGATTCTTATTTGCATTTTATCGTATTACTTGAATGCTTGATTGGTTGTAGAATCCTTGATGCTGTTATTTCTTGTTATAACAAGTTTATACTTGTTTTATTTCATACCTCACTGCCTTGAGTGCATGCTTTGTTTGTAGCCCTTTTGCTTCGTGTCTTTTGCATCTGCATAGGACTCTTTGTTCTGATTGAAAGTAGTGGAGAATTGAAGGTTTTGTATTTAATTTATGTATACATAATAATCAAACAAATAACATAGATGCATTCTCACTTTTGGGTATTGAGACTAGCTTGCATTTGAAGTAGCGAAATTGCATGTTTTTTGACATTTTGGGACATTGTGCATCTGGAATGATGAATGTTTTATCCTTCTCATAGCATAGATTTCATCAAAATGAAAAGATTGCATCTTCATCTCTTTGCATAAATTTCAAGTCGGTAAAAACAACATATTGTTCACACCATTTTCCTTTTGAGTAACAACAACCTTAAAAATAAAGTGCTAAACTAAAAATTGATTAGACATTTTTATATTTTCTGGTAGCAAACCTACATTAGATTAGTTGTAGGGATTTGGAATAGGTGTGAAAGATAACTTTCCAAAGCTGAAAAAAAACATAGAATATTGTGTTAGGGATCAGTGAAATCCAATTTCTACATTTTTTCCTGGGAAGCCCTTCTCACACAAGGGTCAAACCTGAGGTCGCATTAAGATTGGCAGAGTTACTCACCCTGCTTTGTTGGTCTTGGTGTAGAGATTGCGTGCATTATGGGGGTCGCTTGAAGGTATACCCACAATGATGAGTGGAAGCCTTTCAAGTTGATTTCAAGACAGATACCCTGCCCTTGTGTGTGGATCGAACTGTCAATTTTTTCCTCAGACATTAATGTTGTAGTTGGTAACCTTAGTGGCCTATCTCTTTAGAATCTTTACACAAGGTGACTGTGGAGGGGCAAGTCTTCACGGTACCTGGAATTGACATTGGCCAAAATCACTCGGGCTCCTTGGAGGGTATACCCATGATTATGTGTGGGAGCTTGCACTAAGGCATAAGTCCATTAAGCAGGTCGTCAACATAACTTTTCCACCCGCTCTATCTCAACCCCTTCTTACTTTGTTCTCGCGATGTTGGATTTCATCACCAACTAGTGTGCTCATTGTGAGAAGGTTTTGTTTGCTTGTTTTCTTACTATATTTTTAACGTGTGTTGTTTGTTCTCCCTAGCAGAATCTAGGTTGGATCTTTATTTTTTATGGCGTCAGTTCCTAGAATGACCAATGAAAGAATCCCTTTGCTAGGGGAAACCTTTATTTTTCCTTCTTACAGAAACATTGGTCCTCCTTACATCGCTACTTTGATCCTTCCAATTCTCACAATTGGGTTACCGGTATGGTTGTTTTCCACTCTGGTGATCTCGAATGAAGGTGCTTTAGATGTAAGCAAACCACCCACACATCAACCTCATGTCGACCTTTCTCCTTCTTCAGTCGTCAGGTCTCCTTCCATTTCTCCTTCTTCGACTAGTGAAAGATCTAAATCAAGTAGCCAGGTTGATAAGAAGAAGACAAAACGAAAAGAGAACAAGAAGAAGAATAAAAAAGGGACCAAGCCTCCAACTACATCAGATGTTGGATCCAAGAAAATAGCTACTATTAATCGTATTGGGAGTGTTGATGAGGTCGACAAGATTAAAACGAAGAATCTGAAACCCAAATTCCCTTGCAGTCTTTTTAAGGGTGACCAGTTTCTGAGGGATTGTCCTGGTCTTCCCAAGGTATTAGAAATGTGGTCCTCCATGACATCGGCCCCTGATGTACATGCTGGTGACACCCCATCAACTAGTGACATTAAGGTTGGTAAGAAGAAGACAACTTTCAAATTTCCTTGTATATTATGCGAAGGTGATCATTATTCTCATCTTTGTCCTCGTATGGACGAGGCTTCTTCTCTTTTGGAAAATATTCAACTTCCAACTGGTTATCGTAAGATTTCCCCCAACCCATCGTTAGTTGATGGAATGGTCAATCCGGTTCCATCCCCGGTCAGTCTGGTTGATCAGGTGGTCAATCTAGTTTCATCCTCGGTTGAACCACTAACCAAAGTAGCTGATCTAGTTCCGTCATCAATCAGCCCCACTTTTCATCTGAAAATTGAAACCCAAGTAACTGATCCAGTCCCATTATTGGTCAGTCCCACCCTTCATCCGAAGAGTTCCAACATGGTCAATCCCACTCCTCCTCTTACTAGTGCTAAAGTGGTTGCCCCAATCCCTTCATCGGTCAGTCTGGTTGATCATGTCGTCAATCTGGTCACATCCTTAGTTGAACCAGTTAACAAAGTGGTTGATCCGATCCCATCTTTGGTCGATCTCACTCTCCCATTAGAGAGTGAAACCCAAGTGATCGATCTGTTTCCACTTGTCGACCCCATTCTCCCCTTGGAGAATGAAACCCAAGTGGTCGATTTGATGTTGTTATCAATCGATCCTACTCTCCCGCTAGAGAGTAAACCCGATTCTGCTCACATTTTTCTTGTTGATACATAATATACCGTGCTGGGGGGAATTCCTCCTCTTGCCGTGAAACCCCCTCCAAGTAGTGAGGCCATCCTTTTTATTGGGGTGCGCTAAATAGATCTCGTCTTCCCTCCCACATTCCTTTCAAGATTACAGTACAGGTTTGTGGACGGGCCGTTCCTCATGCGCTGATAGATGAAGGTTCATCCGTTAGTATTTTGTCCTCTATTTCTTGGAAATCTTTGGGTTATCCTCAACTTGTGTCGGTTACCCAGACTCTATTTTCTTTTAATAGAAGAACCAATCACCCTTTAGGGATCCTTCCTCAGTTTCCCGTAACTTTGAGAGGGAAAACTGTCTTTATTGATGTTATGGTAGTCCAGGATCCCTTGGATTTCGATTTACTCCTTGGGCGAGATTATGTCTATGCCATGAAAGCTATTGTGTCCACTCTCTTTCATGTGATATCTTTCCCGCATGATGGAAGAATGGTGACTATTGATCAACTTTCATGCGTTGGTCCTGAATTCACCATCAACCCAATGACCTCCCTAAATGGTACGTATATGCAGTCGGTCTCACCCCTGACACATGTCAATTATGCGGCGTTATCTCCCATGACTTCAACTTCAGATGACTTAGATCCGGTAGTTGACATGGTGATATATTTAGTAGGGCTATTGGAGCCTGATATCCTTACCCCTGTCACGACCCTCGACATGTGTTCCTTCCAGAGAATTATTCTTCCATCCAGTGAAGATCTCTTGGAAGCCATGACCGAGTTTTGTCCCTTGACATGGTGTCCTTCCAGAGCGTTATCCTCTTGGAAGACATGATCAAGAAGAGTTAACGAGCATAGTTTCTCTTCTCTGTGGCAAGTTCATTAAAAAATAAAACAAAATCTATGAGCATAGTTTTTCCTCTCTGTAACAAGCTCGTTAAAAAATGAAACAAAAATCTAGGGATTGAACCCAGAGTCTTGAGCATAGTTCTTTTCTTGTGTCAAGCTCATTAAAAAATGAAACAATCACCTCTCCTGTCAAGTCAAGTCTTTCGCCAGATCTCGTAGATGTCGAGTCGAGTATTTCGTTAGGTCTCGTATTTGAACCTTCTTTTCATCCACCTGTATCTTTTTTCTCCATCTAGTATAGAAATTGGTGACAACCTCAAAGTCGGTGAATGAATTGAAGCTTGGGGGACATGTCTCCAGCCTTTGATGATCATTCTGGAGTTAAGCCACTAGCTTTCAAGACGGGGGAAAAGTACCGATCTTAGTCTTTGTTCTTTCTCGTGCTTGTAAAAACAAGAGAATGTAACCGAGCAACCTTTTATCTCTTTTTCGGGCTCACATGGATATACGAAAAAGGAATCCCTTGGAGTCTTCTTTAATCCCTTTTCAGACTCTCTAAACATGAAAATATTTCCAAGTAATCTTTCTTCCTTTCACACTCGTTAAAAGGTTTGAAAGGGCGTCTTTTGAGTGGTAGTTTATCTCTTTTTCAGCCTTGCGATACTAAAATTAAAAAAAGGACAACACTGGAGTCGTCTTTAAGTCATTTTTAGACCTCTAAATATGAAAAACCACCAAGTTTACCTTCTCTGGATTCGTTAAACAATCATACATTGAAGGGCCCATATGGGACCGAACCCTTACTTCTTCCAGTTCGTTAAATAAAGGAAGAGGGAATTACCGAAGGTGAGTTATATCGAGCATGTGTTATCCTCCTCGAGCTCGTTAAATTAAAAAGAGGCACTCGACTATCTGGATGGGGGAAAATTTTGAAGGAGAAAAGCCAAGTAGTTTTTTAGAACATTACCAGTCACTCTTATGGTCGCCCTTGAACACAACACTTTGTATTTGCACACATTTAAATCCGCTGAACCTTTGCACTGAACCAATCCTCTGAGTTTTCTTTACTCCTTTGGGTCACCCGACGAAAGTCACAGTATCCACTGCATCATCATGTTTTGGTCCATGTCATGTTTCTGCTGTTGTGCCTCAGTGTTCAAGGGAAGTTTCTGCCTTGAGAGTCAACCATCACAAATTTCCTGTTTCAATACCTGTGTCAGTCCATGTTCATTTGATCTACCAATTTACATCTCTGTGTTTGTTCTGTGTCATTGATGGGGGATACATCAAGGCCCACCTACGGAGAGTCCATTCTTGTCGAATTAAACACATTATCCGAGAACTATACCTAGAAACCAGTTAGTACCTTGGGACCTGCATGCCTCAATGGCAGGCCTTCTCGCCTCCGACAATGGGTTTACATCATTGACCCCTGATCGAGTGATTCCACAAATGTTAGACTTTAGCTCATCTACTCACATTCGCCGAAATGTACTAGGGTACCTTGGGAATCATTGACATCAATGGTGATTTCCCTCACACTTGTTAATGGTTTACCTCATTGACTAATAGTCAAGTGGTTTCTGCCATGTTCGACATCAGTAAATCTATTCACATGGTTAGATTTGTACTACATCGGGATCGGTAAGAAGACCCTGGGTTGAGTCACCACTCTTACATGTACTTTTCCAAGGTTGCGACCAAGTTTCCTTTTAACATTGACACATATATTTTCACATAGATCCGGTTTGTATTAGTCATGGCTATGTCTTGTTGTCTCGTAGATCCACTGTGTATTCTTTGTGGCTACGATCAATTCAGGGCATAGGAGTATAGATCCACATTGTATCTTAAGTGGCTATACCTTTTTGTAAATATAATTATAGATCCGCAGTGTATTTTATGGTGGCCATACCTTGAAAGTATTTATCACTCAAGCATAGGTATGCCTGCCTTGGGTTTGAAACATGTCATAATATTTGTTTGATGGTTGTGTGCAGCTTCTTCCAGGTTCTCTGAGTCCATACCCTTGCTCGAAAAAGTCTATAAAGTACTTCAGTTATTAGTTTCCGTCTTCTAAGTTTGCACTTATTCTTATATCATTTCAGTGTTATTGTGGTGATTATTCTAGTTATATTGTTGTTATTCTGCCATTTCTAGCATTTTATTTCTGTTCTGCATACTTTTTATATTTGGTATATTACAAGTGGTATCAGAGCACTTTCCTTGACATAAATTGTGGGTAAATTTTTTCTAGGGTAGAGACATATTCCAACGTCTTTAAGCCATAGAGATATGTTGTTACACACATAAACCCGAGGTTGAAGGATTCATGCACCCAGGAAATACAAGTGGTTCTGAAGAGCACATCTGTTGGCCACCCTTGTAACCCCCGTTGGTACTCCTTCGAGTGGTATCACATCAGACAACACCTACGTACAGATCGACCTAGATTTCCTGAAGCCCTCTTTAGATAAACCGATCGGCCACCTGACTGCTATAGTTCCACCAAGAACAACACTTGTGAAGACACCCTCTAGTACCTGGGTAGTCGGGTAGTACGGCTAAGGGTACGGTCTATATTCCTTATTTAGTGCCATGAGATATTGGGCCGAGTACGACTGTTGGAACCTGCACATATATCAGAGAGTCTAGTCGAGGTGGATCGACTGATAGTCGAAGTCGAGGTGGATCAACCGACGGTTGGGGTCGAGGTAGATCGATAGTAAGTTGAAGGTTGAGGTGATTCAATCTGGTAAACAAATTGACAACAATTCGAAGTGGTCAACCAACAAGATTTTGACAGGCATGCATGTGGCGACCGGTTGACGACCGAATGAAGGCCGTCTGGTAATCTGACTCGGTGTTGACTATAACAAAATCCTAATATTTGTGGGATTTGTAGCCATTGATCTCCATGGATCTGTAATTTTTTTTGGGCATCATGTATTTAGTGTTTTTCCTATTGTAAAGACTATTAAAGAGGCATGTTGTAAGGCTGTAAAGGATAATCAATGAATCGTAAGATATCCAATCTTTAGAGAAATCTTTAGATGTAGGATGTTGGTCATGAAGATATAAGTCAGATTGGCTATAGGGTTGTTCTTGCATAAGAAAGAGGGTCTGATGTCGATTGTGTCTTAGGTACGGTCTAAGTTTAGACATGTAACCTTTTATTCATATTGAATAAGACAACAAGAGAGAAGAATGCTCAAGGAATGTTGGTTTTCCTAGTTTGGGTTTCCAGGGTAAAATATTTGTGTACTGTTGTTACACATCAAATTTCCACACCTAGGTAGCTCACCCTAAGCATCGCAAGTGTCGTAAAGTGTCATATGCACCTTGCTAAGTGTTGCATACACCTCAACACCATGAAATAACATATGTCACAATCCCTAGTCAATGTGGAGGATAAATATATTATATGAAGGTCAAAATACTATGTGCACATGAATTATTATTAATATTCATGAAAAGGAAATTAATTTAGTGTGAGAATCCACCTCACATTTTGTTTCCTATTTTTAAGGGGAGGTTGAGGATCTCATGGATGGTTGAAATATTTCCTCCTTAAAATCCTTGAGATGTATTTCCTCCCTATCCTTAAGATATATTTTCTCCCTAAATATCTTGGAGATCCCATTTTAATAGATCTGATGAGTGATCCTCTCCATGGTGGTTAAGCCTCCAAATCCTATATAATGAGGGCTTTACATGGAGAAGATAGGAAAATTAAAGGTACCAAACTTATGATCTTGGGATAAATATTTTGGATATCAAACCTATGATCTGGGGAGCATCGTGTAAGGGTTGGATAAGGAGGACTTGGAGAGGTTTGTTGCAATTGCATCCACAGTTTGTAAGAGTATTTTTAACATTCTCATTAATATATTCTTGGCCTATTTACTTCTAGTTTATGTATCTTTACATATGCTTGTCTACTGTAGATGAATTTGTTTAATCTAGTATGCTAGAGTAGGATTTTCCCCGTGTCTCTTTGTTGTATGTGGTTTGCAAGTATCAAGCTGTGTGAATGATCTTGAAGACCAAGTTTAGATTGGATAAACCGAGGACAAGCTTCTGAACAAGGTACATCATACTTTCTCCCTCTCTTTCTTTTGATTAGCTTAACTATATTTAAAGGGATGTTAGATTCCATTTGCATATTTCTGTCTCGGTATTAGGAGTCTATAATCCGAGGGAATATCCACCTGTCCGCATCTCTTCCACTAGGTTTAGTGTGGACGTGTATCTCATTTTCTGACATCAAAGACTAGGGCATATTAGAGATAAGGGCCTTTGATTACTACACGATAAAGGTATGGTTGAAGGTATGTCCAATTTATCTATGGATTTTGATTTTTGTGAACATTGCTTATATGGGAAGAATAATCGTGTAAGATTCTCCTCTAGTGCTATTAGGGTAGAGGGAATATTATAGTTGGTGAAAAAGGATGTGTTTGGACATGTGTTGGTTCCATCATTGGGAAATTTTGTGTAGATGAATTCTTGAGGAATACATGGATTTATTTCCTTAAGAAGAAATTTGAAGTCTTTGACAAATTTAAAGAGTTTAAGGATTTTGTGGAGAATCAAATAAAGAAAAGAATTAAGGTGTTGAGGATGAATAATGGAGGAAAATTATGCAGAAATGAATTCAATGAATTCTATAAGAAGTACGGTATAGCAAGGAAAAAGACTACTCCATACACACCTCAGTAGAATGGAGTTGCAGAAAGGATGAATATGACGTTGATGGAAAAATCAAGGAGCATGCTTAGTGGTTCCAGGCTATGATAGGAATTATGGATAGAGGAAATGGGCACTGCATGTTGCCTGGTAAATCAATCATCCTCATCAATGCCAAATGACAAGACTCCACACGAGGTATGGACTAGTAATAAACCCTCTCTTACACATATTAGGGAATTTGTTTGTGATGCTTATGTACAAGTTCCAAAGGAAAATAAGAGTAAGTTGGATATAAATATGGTTGGAAAGGTTATAAAGTTTATAAAGATGGTCTGAAAATAGGAGTAAATAGGAAAAAAAGTTTATCTTTATTGGGTATAAATATGGCCTGAAAGGTTATAATATTTGGAACATAGAAACCAAGAAGGTAGTGTATTAATGAGATGTGGTATTTAGAGAAATCAAAGATGTTTTCAAACATATATTCCCACAAAGGGAAAAAGGACTAGAGAAAATAGAGTTTGAATTGAAGGATAATGAATCAAACTCTACATAAGAATAGGAATCAAAAGAAGAAGATACTCATACTCTAGTATTGAGGAGATTGGTTCAGGAAAGAAGGAAACTAGATAGGTATATTCCACTGGATTTCCATTCATATTTTGATTTGTTTATTATTGATGATGATTCTAGAACTGTTAGGGAGGCAATGGTTTCATAGGATGGAAAACTTCGGAAAAAGGCCATGGTGGAAGAAATGCAACATTGAAAAAGAATGAGACTTGGGATCTAGTGGAGTTTCCAACTAGAATAAATCCCATTGGCAACAAATGGGTGTTTAAGAAGAAGTTGAATGGAGAAGGAAAAGTGGAGAAATACAAATCTTATAGATCTCAGGTAACTCCATAGAGAGTGCCTTCTCGTTTGTACTTGCATTATTTCCATACCAGAGAAAAGAGAACAAAGAAGCCTCACCTTCTAGTTGGGTTTTCTTATGTAAGGGTTTCCTAGATAAAATATTTGTGTTATTTTGTGAATGGTGTGTGATTTTATTTTATTGTTCTCTATTTTCCACATTTTATTTATTTCATGCATAAGTAGAAAATCAATAACTAAATATTCTGGAATCTAAAGGAATTTAACCTTCATATTGTATATTTTAGTTTTATTTATCAGATATGTTGTGACGAACTATTCTAGTGGAATATCCATGGAAGTTTACAGATCATCAACCCTCATGGGTCCATTTAGGTGGATGGGTGTCTACATATTTTCTTTCATAACTTGATATAATGAGGTATGGTTTTCTTTGGGAGGCTCCTTATCTAGATCATAAATGGAAGTTGGAAAATAAATAATCTATCTAAGACCAAACACATTGTGCTCAATGGAAGGTTGCATTAGTTAAGAAACTTTACACAACCTAGGTTTTCCTAATTGGATTTTTCTATTATCTCGTCTTCTGGTGATAATGCTTAATGGACTCGTGATGTACAATGAATCGTATGTGGAATAAGAGACTATCATCACTTTCCACATTAATGGAAACATAAATCATAGCAAGCTCATCATTATTGGGGGCATTATGGACAACTTCCTTTCTTTTTGTTTGGCATCAAGTGAGGATTTTAGGATATCCACAAATGGGTGACGGTTGTTTATGCTATGTCATAGAACTTAACATTAGAACATGGTAGCAATGCACACATGAGCATTTAACATTCCCATTTCTTCCATTATAGGTGTCATTATGTTCTCTGTAATCATGTGGCTACTGATAAATCCAAGTCAAGGGTGTTTTGGGGATGGTAGAACAATATTGGTTTCTCACAAGGGTATTGTATCCTTCTACTTCAAATAATATTTTTTTCCATTTTATTTTCCCTAGACAACACATTATCCAATGCCACTAAAGTTGGCTTGGCTTCCCTTAACAAAAATGATTGTTGTTGTCTATTTGTAGCCTTGACATTCTAAAATCTAGGATTCTCTCTTCATAAAATGTTCTCTCACATAATCTATAAAGTTAGCTTTAGTTCCACCGCTATGAAACAATGATGAAAATGATATTGTTTTGAAAAATCCAAAGCATACATAAAGAGATAAGTGCTTAGATTGAAATTTCTTATTTTGTACATGGATAATTTCTTAAGAGGCATCATTATTAAAAAAACGCGTTCAAGAACTTGACATTAAAGTGTTACAACCTAATTTTTTCACTTCCCAACTTTCATGCTAGCTTCAGTGATTTACAAACTATTGTGAATATTTAATTAGAATAGTTCGTCACAATAAATCTTACAATATTTTAAAATATCTTATTATGCAGTGTTTTTCTTTAGAGTCATATTTAATATTACTAGCTTAATGGATGAAGTATTGAAATAAATTCAAATTGAAATGCAAGAAGCTAAGCAAATACCATACCATATGCTCATAAATAAAATTTTTGGATCAAAAATCAAATTTTCAAATTCTTTTTCCTTTTTGAAATAAAGTTTTAAACTTTAGGAATATAATTTCTTAAACTAAACGATTTTTTGTTATATTTTGACAGGGCAGATCAAGCACTAGCCGTTAAAAATTTGACAATCATCTAGATCGACGACTCTCTCAACTACGAAGTTCCAGAATCACGAAATATTTAATCAACAAAGTAATTTGAAGTTTACTTCGGGATTTCAACCTCAAATGTCTAAAGTCTTAAAAATATCGAAGTTGCGAAGCTTCAGAGTCCTGAAGCTATGGATTTCCATAAAATGTTTTAATTAACTAGCTGGCGTGTCCTTTCCCACCTGGAACTCTTTACATGTGGTGACACGTGGCACTCAGTTTGGGCACTCTTGGTCATATAATTTGCACGATTTAAGGTGACATGTGTCACTCATATTTTTCATGACACATCATCAACATTGACATTATCTTGCCATATCACTCTGAGAGATTGTCCTCCGGAATATTAAATCGTCAACAAATCCAAACAATGTCGTAGCACCGAAATTATAAAGCGTTGAATATTAAAGGATAAAACGTGTTTTATTTGGCCTAATTAATGGAGGGATAACATTGGAAAACTGAAATTATGGCACCGCGTAAAACAACACGAAATCAAGATCTATTTGTAGAGGAGCTAAACCCAAATTCAGACATTTTTTTAGACAATACCACTTTCCTGGCGGACGTCATTAAATCATGGAAATAGGTTTATGAAATCTTGGAGCAGGAAATTCCCTCCTTTCTGATGAATCAAGCAGAGGAGAAGATGAGTCAACCACAAACAAGCTAATACATAGGGATAATTTAGAACTTCACAAAGTCCCAGCACGACCAAAACTATTGCCTTATACAGACATGATACGCTGGGCCCTGGATAACGTTGATATTCCAACCAAAACCATCTACAGTCATCAAAATACCATTGTTGTCTCATTTAGGCCCGAAGACATTGAAGTAATTAATAAATTAACTTCCACCCCCAAATATACTTATAATTCATCATTTATAATGAAGTTCGAGAATGATGAATGTGTGAGTTACGACAAAACTGTTCATGATATAGTAAAATATTTGTGGGGAAATGAAAATAAATTCAAAGATGATAGTCATGGAACATATTCTACAACCTCTTGTGATGCTCATATTAGGTAGACTTTCATGATGTTGTGTAGAATGTTTGGAAATAAAATCCCTATGCATTTTACTATAGATTGGGTTCTTATAATCCATGAAGTAGCAGAGGGTTATACTTTTGAATGGGGAAAAATGTTGTTGGATAACCTAGCCAAACAAATAGAGGATTACATAGCACAAAAATCCAAGGGAGAGCATGCTCCTTTCTATATGTATGCATATATTATGGACGCAATATGTTTCAGAATCCCATTTCCTCTTATGAATTGGACTTGGCCTCAAACTGTCACTGAACCTATACACTTCTATCATTCCAAATTATGGGAGGAAACTACAAAGGATTTTTTTTATGAGATTTGTCACAATGTGGTCATTCCAATCCATGAGGCTATTTATGGTCAACCTCCTCCCAGAATTTTTGAACAAATTATTGGGAATTTGGGTGCTATTGCAGAATGGTACATTGAAGAAATGTTTTCTTATATTAGAGTTTTTGGTTGTTTTTCATCTTCACATGCTCTGCCCAGATTTCTACCAGACATACTTGTTTGCAGAGAAGTATCCTATCATACAGTTTCAGTAGGCATTACTAAAGAACTAAAAGTTGCACATAAAATGGTTTGGCCAAACTTTCCTGTATAGGTTGGTATATTCACATTATCATATTTTGGACATGCTAAGGTTGAAGCCTCAACCTTAGATGATATCAAATTAGCTGACAATGAATCCAAGCGTAGGGTGGTAGATTTTTTTTTGGCTCAGTATAACATGAAGAGATACATCCACAAAAATTCACCTTATGATGATTTTTTCAGAGGAGTTAGATCATATGATGAAGTTATATCCAGATTTCAAAGTTTTCCCGAAGAACAACAATCATGTTTTCTCAGCTTCCAAAAGCACATAAGGATCAATTTACCCAAGATCTTGCAGGTACAACAAAGTCTTAGTACAAATTCACAGCCACCATCATCAAATCCCAAGTAACATGAATTTCCTAAGGTCAAAACTAAAGAAGTGGAAAAGACACTAGAAATATTTCCCAAGGATACAATGATTACAGAGATATCAATACCAAGAAAAAATAATCAGGAATCATTAGCATTGTTTGAAGATTTTATGAGACATGGGCATACTTTTCTGCAGTTATGGACAAACATTGAAACTCTTATAAAATAGATCACAAATCAAGGGGAATCTATTGCACTTACTACTCCCATACAATCCTTAACCCCCTTAGCAACAAGTTCTGATTTAGCATGTTCAGAGGTTATAAATATAGATGACCTAGCACTTATTGAACTGAAAGAGATGCCTTCATTATATTTCTTCTTCAACAATAAAAGGAAAGGTATTATATGAAGAGAATCTCAACATAAAGGGGGAGTAATTACAAAGAAGCTGTTATCACTGAAATTTCGTCTGCACATGGCGACAAGAACTCCACATCATCAAAACATCAATGAAGTCATTCATGGCACTAAATTAAGTTCACAGCATTCTAGAAGGGTAAAAAACTATACAAAGTAACCAAAAATTGAAGGGCACTTTACAACAACTTGGTGCGCGCGCATATGCGCGGGACAAAAACATGTTTTTGGCGCATATGCGCCCCGACGCGCGCCTGTCAACACAAAAAGCCGTGAATTTGCTAATACGACGCATTAATTGCTTAAGTCGGCCTCCCAACCGCCAATGGACCGGCCCCCAAGATGATTTGACCTTCAGATCAGGGTCGGCTCTGCAAATTCAGCGAATTGATGGCTTAAGTGAACCCTAAACAGGTCCGTGTTTACACCGGAAGCTGGTTACGTGACCGCCTGGAAAATGCTATAAATAGCCGTGAAGACTCATTGTTTTAGCAGAGAATTCAAAGCAGAGTTACGCTATACAGATGAATCAGAGCCTAGCCTTTGACAACCAGTCCATCAGCTGTGTAATCCAGATTTCTCTCACCACTCATTTCTGTTCTGTTCATTTTGTAAGGAAGGCATTCTGTTGAGGATTCCCGAAGGACCTTCCGCTGGAGGGAAGAGGAACCATTATCCCTTTCTTCAGCGTGTGCTATGGTTTTCACTAATAGATCAAGACTTGAAACCATTGATAACTCCCTTGTCTCACATTTGACGTTTTTGTTTATTTTTGAATTGTTATTTGCTTTCAGCTGTTAGATAGATTGTATTCTGTTGTGTTTTATGTTTTCTGTTAACCCTTTTTGCTCCACAGCATCCTGTTCTGCCTTGCTGAGCCCAACAGGGCATGCTAGTGCTCCCATTTTTGCTCACCCGACGACGATTCGAGCACGAACAGACTGGCGACTCCGCTGGGGACTTAAGGTATTAAATCCTCTTTCAATTGGGTTCAATTCGCTTTCCTTTTGTCGTTTTTAACTTGCAGGGATTCAAACCGGCTTTCGCCGACCTGTTACCCGGTCGATTCACAGCAGAATCAAGAGAACCGGTGTTTTTTATCAAACGCGCGGGTATCGCACCCCACAGACGCGCGCATGCGCTCTGGTTTTTTGATACAGTTCGCGCGCACACGCGCACCTGTCCATGCTAACAGCCGCACATTTGACCAAAAATTTTTCATTGTAAGGTTTTGATGTGGGGAAAGTCAGTTTTCCTTTTTCAAAAATGATGTATGAATGCTCTAAATACTGCACCACTTAGACCCCTCAACTTATAAAGGGGATAGTCAAACATAGGCACTTAGGAGGATTAAAATCATTTTTCCCTTATTTTGCTTTCTGCCACGTGGATGGCTTGTTTTGATTCATAATTTAAGTGGAACATCAAATCACATCTAAACTCACATTCGGGACTAGAAGTCGCAAGTAAACAATCTTAAGTATGCTCTTCTCTCGCGCCCTTAGGCGACCTTGAGAATTAGAAAAAGATTGCGAAAACGATCTCATCTCCCTTTAACAATTTTTTGTTTTTCAAAACTTTTAGGAGAGGACAACGGCTCTTTTTTGAGACCCCTCTTAGTTTCATTTTTCAAAAGCATTCTTGTAACGGGCCCATACATGCCCACATGTCAACAAAGCTAGAATAGTGTTTGAATTTCTGCTTTCTTAGATCAGAAAACTAGGAGAGTTTAAAAGTTTGTAACGGGCCCACACATGCCCACATGTTCAATCTAGGAT
>ML827932.1:0-31280 GCA_009831015.1 Picea engelmannii
TTGACCTTTAGATCCCTCAATTTGGACGTTAGGTTTACTTGTTAGGATATTTATACACTTAGGAGTTAGTGAAGATCAAATTTTTCTAATGTTTCATTAGGTAAAAGTGTGTTTCTTAGTCTGTTTCTTTAGTATGCATTAGTATGCATTTGCATCTAGGAAATAAAATGGCCATGATATGTTCCATACATAAAGTGATCTGACAGTTCATATTCTCCTTGATTTCAACAGATACATTGATCTATGGCTTAACACCCAATTCTTCCATGACCTCCCTCGAGACCATTAGTTTCATATTTTTCTTCATATTTAATATGGCATATCCTAGTGATCTTTTGCTTACCAACACCAACTACTTCCAATGAAAATGCTATATGGAGGATTTATTGAGAAGTAAGGGACTGTACCAGATTGCCTTGGGAAAAGAAGAAGAACCAGTAGATGATGACAAGTATGCCAAATGGATTAATATGAATGATGAAGCCTGTGGAATAATCATAATGTTCATCTCTCTTGATTTAAGGTTTCACCTTCAAGGAGTTGATTCCCCAAATAAATCTTGGGAAATGTTTGAAGCCATGTTTGGTAAACAAAATATTATTCGATTTAACCAGTTGGAGAAATATTTAATGAATTTAATTCCAAATGATTTTTGTTTCATTGAAGATTACTTATCTAAGTTAAAAACACTTAGAATTTTGTGTATCGAATGCCAACTAGATTTGTTAGAAGATAGATGCCTATATGTTATTATTTCTAAGTTTGGTGATGAATATTTTTTTTTTTATCTACCTTTTATGAAACCAAATAATATTTAGGGATTTCTTATCAAAAACCCTCTCTTGAGTCCTTTTGTGAAGCTCTCATTCGAGAGAAAGATAAGATTATGCAACTTGGATTGATTAGCACTGTAAGTAACTCCAACAAAGCCTTAGTAGTCTAGTAGAAATTTAAATCCAATAATCTCAAGAAGTAATATCCTTGTCACAACAATAATAAAAAAAAGGGTTCCAAACGCTCTCAGCCAAATCCCGCTCCTAATGGTGACAAAGGAGAAGAATCTAAAAGCAAGAAGATCGACAAACATTGCAAATTTTATGTGAACGGTGATCATAACGAGTCCAAATATTTTAGATGGAATCTTTAGAAGAAACAATGAATAATCACAACATGAGATTTGATTCTACTTGTTCCTCTTCTTCTCATGGACATGCATTATTTGTCTCTTATTTCTCCTTCAATGAAACTTATAATTCTTCTTCTTATGGGTGGATTATTTATTTTGGAGCATATTATCATATGGCTAAGGATAAAGAAATGTTTTCTACTCTTAATGAATGTAACACCAAGAAAATACTTTTTGGTGATGATAGATATCTTAGTGTTGTAGAGTCTGGAACAATTTAGGTAGATAATGGTATTGTCAATGATGTATTATGTGTTCCAAGTATTTCTTGCAACCTTCTATCAATATCTCAAATCACTCATTCAGGTGAAGGTAAAACCGCATAATTTTCACCTCACCAAGTTGTAATCAAGGATCTAAAAGATCCTCAACATGTTCTTGCATCTGGAATTGTTGATGATATTACTAGGTTGTACAAGTTTGACAACTTTGGGTCATCATATTTTCGATCAATTTTTGTTTCTAATAGCGGTGACTTCAGAAAAATTTGGCATGAGTGGTTTGGTCATCTAAACTATCTCTTACTGAAAAAACTATGTAATCAACATATGGTGATTGGTCTTCTTCTTCTTTCGTGCAAAGATGGTGTTTGTTTTAGTTGCGTTCTCAACAAACATCATCAGGAAAATTTTGACAAACATTCCTCTTTGCATGTCTTGACCCCTTTGTAGCTTATTCAGAGTGACTTTTGTCATCCACTTTCTTCTCCTTTTTCTGGGTGCAAGTATTTCTTAACTTTCATTGATGACTTTTCCAGATGCACTTGGGTTTTCTTATGAAGAATTAAGACAAAAAATTTTGACATGTTCTTGGCCTGCAAGGCCCTTGCAGAAAAAATATTTGGACAACAAATTAAAAGGTTTAGAATAGTTAATGGAGGAAAATATGTGAACAATCCATTTACTAGTTACTTAACTGCACAGGGTCCCCAAATACATCACACTGTTCCATATATGCCATAGAAAAATGGTGTTTCTTAGAGAAAGAACCACACATTAAAAGAAATGGTTAATTGTATGATCCAATCTAAGGGATTAAGTCCTAAGTATTAGGCGGAATCCATTAACTACATGCAAATTACATAGTAAATTGCACTCCCACAAAGCCTCTTAAAAATATAACAATGTTGGTGCTATGTAGTGTCATTGTTTTAGTACATGCTTGTGCATGCACTGACCTTCTTAACATTGGGGGGTTTGAGACCTAGGGTTCGTCCAGAGTGTGTCCCAAAAAAAACCCTAAGAACTGACATATGAATATTCATCGAAGGTCGAGGAAGGTCTCACCGGAGATGCATAGATGATCACAGAGACCATAAGGTCTTACGCCGGAGATGGAGGATCAAACATAATTAACAGTACTGTAAATGGAATCCATGTAACTCATATTTGATAATCTAACAAGGATTAATAAGAAAAAAATTAAAATGCACAAGTTTTACTCATTCATAACAAACACGGGATAAAACATAACTACCATATCTTTATTACTGGGCATATTCCATCATATTAGAGATATACGTTGTGTTGAACAATTGAGTTGAACAACCATAATAATTCATCTCATCACTATATAAATAGTGGGAATACAACAGTATGTGCATTGAGTTATGATTTAAGATTCAAACAAATATAAGACACAAGATACTTCTCCATACAACATAGGATTGCAATACGTTAACTCAAAGCTCTGGGACTGATGAATTCAAAAATCATCCAACCTCATTTCTAACCTAAGAGATTTATTTTATATCTCTTTCTCTTGGGGGATCATTATCCTTCATTGTTCTACTCCACTCGCTTGTCTGATATAATGGCCTCACACACTTCTGGTACCTGCCAGGGATCCAATAGATTCTCTGCATCAGGGGAAATCTTAAGTTCCTAACCAAATAATATTCTAGCCACCCCATGTCTTCAACTACTACTTGAAAAAATCATTCTTGGAGATATCTCGGTGATTGTTTCTTTATTTGTGTGGGCATCTTCTTAGTTTCCAACACAACTAACAAAACTTGTACCACTGCGCTCAACTGAAAAAAATTTTATACTAACATGCCCTTAGTCGCCTTTATACATAGCATGCTACTTAACAAAACTTGATCTGATGTGTGCACTATGGAATTATTTCATGCATCTCCTTAGGTGCTCACAAAACTACTAGATGAGCACGCACAAATTTTGTTTGTGCTCGTTGATGCAGGAGCATCGTTGGCAAGTGCATAGAGGTGGGACCACTCAACACATGAGAGATCTTCCAAAACTTCTGCATGGGGAGTTACAACTGATTTTGAAATCTTCCTTCACTCAACAACGAAATTTACCTTTGGAGGCACACTTGAACCAGTGTCGAATTTTACCCTTTGAGGCAATTTTTGAAATTGTTAACAGAGCAAGAGTTTCCACTTCATCTCTGGAATGCGACTAAACTAAGATAGTTTAGGATGAATTTTAGAGTAGGAAAGTAGCCAGGGGAAACCCTAGAATTTTTT
This sequence comes from Picea engelmannii, assembly GCA_009831015.1. NCBI lineage: Eukaryota > Viridiplantae > Streptophyta > Pinopsida > Pinales > Pinaceae > Picea > Picea engelmannii. The sequence continues at coordinate 3,678 of ML827932.1, forward strand.
TTGAGTTATGTAGAAGTTTGTACACCCAGTTAGAGGGAGCTGTAATATAGAGATAAATTAGTTGTAAGAGAAAACTACAAGTTAGCAGGAGATCTCAGTTTTTTGAGTTACTGTAATTTTGAATGTATTACGTAGCCATTGGGCACTTGTGAATATAACAGAATGGAAAATTGATCGAATTGTATGGTGTGTGGACTGTGTTCATTTTCCTGTCATTTCTGTTTTCATGAACAAGTGGAAGGAACTGTGAGTTTTTCCAGTTTCAATTGTTTCTCTTCATTGGAAGCTCTACAAGGTGTGCATCGAGCCAGAGAGGAAAGTAAGGAGATCAGGAGGAATTTCTCTGCAAGAAATACTGTGGATCTGAGTTATCAAAATCCCTCAGAGGCAAGGAGTGCGTCGAAAATTGAAGTCCGAACCAGACAAAGCTTAGGAGGAACAACACTTCGGAAAGTGTTATCGAGATCCAGGAACTCATTCCCTAGAAGAAGCGAAGACCAAGTCTTTGAAGGGTTAGAAAATCTTCTAAGTCTGAAGCGAGTAAAAGCTCGGGAGGAAGAACATCGCCGAGCATTGGATCGCAGTGGAGAATCTCGTGGACCATTCAATTTGAGGTAGGAGCACAGGATTTAACCCTGTGTAGATCCAGGAGGGGAGATCTCAAGGATGTTAACGGACGGTGGAGAGTCCTTGAGGAGAAATGATGAAACCCCGCAAGTCGTTGGATAAGGTGGAGCTGGAAGGAGGTTAATGACGAGGGCTTCTTGATGTCCAAAGCTCAAGAGGAATATTGACCATCGATCTCAGATAGATCTGGACCATTAGTTCATTTCAGGAACTCAGGTATCGTGAGCTCAGAGGCGGAGTTCTTTGCACTTCAAACCCCCGAGTCGTGAGATTGGGAGATAGAAAGGTCGGTCCATTTCGTGAACTCAGGTATCGCAAGCTGGGAGGTGAAGTTGTTTGCACTTCAAAACCCTGAGTTGCAATATCACAAGATAGTGAGGTCGATCTATTTCGTGTATTCGGGTATCGCGAGTTGGGAAGCAGAGTTATTTGCGCTTCAAACCCCTGAGTCACGAGATCGTGATTTGACCGGAACCATCAATCACAGGTAGATCTAGACCATTGGCCCACATCGTGATTTCAAGTATCACAAGTTGGAAGGACAGAGGTCCCAGTCTTCCAAACCATGAATCTCAAAATAGCGAAAGGTAGGAAGGATGAGGGTGCGGTCATGTCTCTTGGCCGTGTGTTGTGGGAGCTCACGCTTGGTGCTTGGAAAAGTCAACTGATAATTTGTGGGGGACCTGTGTGTTCATTCGAAGGGTTCCAGTTTGGAACCAGAAGAGCCATTTCGGCTCTGAAACCAGAAGATCCTGACTGAGAGGTCATGCAACCCTTAAGAGGGATAGGGGGTCTGCATTAGGTGGTATCAGAGCCTCAGTCTTTCATCTGTAGACTTCAGGCGAAGGAGGAAAATCATGAGATAGAGAACTCTGAGCTGTACTCTATGTGTGACAGATAGTCGGCATAATGCCGCCAAGAATACGAGAGCCGCCTTTAGCCAACCGTGCTGTATAGAGGGAGATGTGACAGCTTCGTGCTCGATTGCAAACAATGGAAGCAACACAGAGAATATAACCTGACGTTGGGGATGTCAGTGATGAAGAAAGTGAAGAGGTTGAGGCTGAATAAGCTGTAGGAGAGGATGTTAAAGAAGAAAGTTTGTTGAGAGCAGTTTCCAGATTGGGAGGCAGAGCTAAGATAGAGGTCCCCTTGTATGAGATAAATCTAGATTTTGAATAACTGTTGGACTGGATAAGGTCGATGGACAAACACTTTGACTATGAAGATGTCGTTGAGGAGAATAAGGTGAAGCAGGCAGTCACTAGGCTAAAAGGGCATACAACACTATGGTGGGATGAACTGCAGGCTGAGAGGAGAAGTAAAGGAAAATAGAGGATAAAAATTTGGGACAGGATGGTAGCCAAACTGAAGGCTAAGTTCATACGCAAAGACTACCAAATCAATATGTTTAGGAAGCTACAGAACCTGAGACAGAAAGGGATGACAGTCAAGGAGTACACTGAGGAGTTCTACTAGCTGAACATCAGAACTGGACAAAGGGAGAGAGATGAAGAAAGAGTCTCCATATATATAAATGGCTTGATATATGAGATCCAGGATGAGCTCAGCATGATGTCAGTCAGAACTGTGGAGGATGCTTATCAGTTTGCACTGAAGGTAGAGGAGAAGTTGGCCAGAAAACATAACCAGGAAGGAAGAGGTAAAGGCTCAATCCCAAGAAAAAGAAAGAGATTTAACCATGACAGAGCACATCAGTCTAAGGATGAGGCTAAGAAACCATACAATCACTCATAACGAGGAGGAAGTTAACGAGGGAGACAGAGTGGTGGAAGAAAATCTTCTAGAGGAAGAGGCAGAGGAGGAGTAAGGTGATATAACTATGGAAATATAGGGCACATGTCTAGGGAATGTCTTGAGAAGAAGAAGGAAGGAGGAGAAGCTCACATTTCAAAATAACAACGAAGAGATGTTGAAGCAGAAGGACCAGAGGATGGAGCATCCCTGATGTTGAGAAAATTTCTCTTAAAACCAGAAGCAGAAATTGAAAAACTAGTGCAGAGAAACAGTCTCTTCAGGACAACTTGCAAGACTAAGGACAGAGTATGCAAGGTAATCATTGACATTGGGAGTACTGACAACCTAGTATCCACAGAGATGGTGGAGAAATTGGAGCTGAAGACAACTACACATCCAAGGCCATACAAAGTCTCATGGCTGCAAAAAGGACACCAGTTAACGATCACTAAACAATGCGTGGTTGAAATTAAAATAGGAGGATATAAAGATAAAATCCTATGTGATGTAATTCCCATGGATGTATGCCACATTTTGTTGGGAAGACCATGGCAGTTTGACAAAAATGTGATTCATGATGGAAGAAAGAATACATATACATTGGAGAAGAATGGTAGGACGCATATGTTGCTTCCAATCGAGGAGAAGAAAGAGAAAGAGGAAGCCAACACAAGCATACTTCTGATGAGTGGGAAGGAACTCCTGAGAGAAGTCAAGGAGGAATAGGAGATTAAATTCGTTGTGGTGAGGAAGCCCAGAGTCATCCTTACGAGTACATCAGTGGATGATTTACCTGAAGAAGTTTAGGATATGTTGGATAATTTTGTTGATATAGTGGTGGATGAGCTGCCAAACTCATTGCCGCCCATCACAAGTATCAGTCATCATATCGACTTGATACCAGGAGCAAGCCCATCGAACAAGGCAATGTACATATTAACACTTCGAGAAAATGAGGAGGTGAAGAACCAAGTCCAAAAATTGTTGGATAAAGGTTTGGTCAGAGAAAGTTTGAGCCCATGCACAGTACCAAATATGTTAATCCCAAAGAAATATGGAGGATGGATAATGTGCACATACTCGAGATCCATCAACAAGATCACCATTAGGTAAAAATTTCCTTTACCAAGAATGGATGACTTAATGGATTGCTTAAGTGGAGCAAATTTCTTTTCCAAGATAGATCTGAAAAGTGGATATCACTAGATCAGAATGAGAGAAGGCTATGAATGGAAAACAACCTTTAAGACGAATGAAGGTCTATACGAGTGGTTGGTTATGCCATTTGGCTTAACAAATTCCCAGAGTACTTTTATGAGGTTGATGAATGAAATTCTGAAAGATTTCATTGGCAAGTTCGTGGTTGTATATCTGCATGATATACTGATCTTTAGCAGGACTAAGGAGGAGCATTTGAGGCACCTAACACTAGTAATGAGGAGGCTATAGCAGGAAAGGTTGCTGATCAATTTGAAGAAGTCCTCTTTTATGAAGAAAAAAATCATTTATTTGGGTTTCGTGATCTCTTCGAATGAACTGAAGATGGATCCAGAGAAGGTGAAAGTGATCAGAGAATGGTCGTCACCAAGAAGCATGTTTGAGGTAAGGAGATTCCATGGATTAGCGAGATTCTATAGGAAGTTCATTAGAGACTTCAGTGGGATTTGTGCACCCATGATGGATATAGTAAAGAAGTGACACAAGTCCTTTAAATGGACAAAGGAGGCCAAAAAGAGCTTCAATATATTAAATGAGAAGATGATGAAATGACCAGTCCTGGTCTTGTCGAATTTTGAAAAGACATTTAAGGTGAGATGTGACACAAGAGAAGTTGCAATATGAGTAGTTCTGAGTCAATACAATCGACCCATTGCCTATTTCAGCGAGTAGCTGAATGAGACTAAGAGGAAATACTCCACATATGACAAGGAGTTCTATGCCATGATTCAAGCATTGAAGAAATGGAGGCATTATCTTGTCCCACAAGAGTTTTTCTTGTACAACGATAACCAAGCTTTAGAATTCATAACCCAACAAGAAAAACTGAATCAGAGGCATGCAAAATGGGTTGAATTTATGAAAAATTTTACTTTTTTCATAAAACATATTGTTGGGAATACTAACAAAGTTGTTGTTGCGTTAAGCAGGAGATGTTTAATTTTGCAAGAATTCTAGGTGGAGACCTTGAGGTTTGAACACCTTAAGAAAATGTATCATGATGATATAGATTTCAAGGAGGCATATGAGGCATGTGCTAATCTTGTACTGAGAGATAGAAGTCAATGGACAGAGTATATGGTTCAGGAAGGATTTTTTTTCAGAGGAAATCAATTGTGCATACCAAGATACTCAATGAGGGACAATCTTTTGAAGGAGAAGCATAGTGGAGGATTGGTTGGACATTTCGGTCATGATAAAATGTTTGCACAGTTGAGAAGTTCATACTATTGGCCAGGTATGAGAACAGAGGTGATAAAATTTGTGAACATATGTAGGATCTGCCAACATGCAAAGGGGAAAAGATAGAAGACTAGATTGTATCAACTGTTGCCAATACCAGAGAGGTCTTGGGATGCAATAAGCATGGATTTCATGTTGGGGTTTCCAATAAAACAAAGGAGATTTGATTCCATATTTGTGGTGGTAGATAGGTTTTCAAAGATGGCACATTTCATCCCATGCCAGAAGACCAATGATGCAACACATGTTGCAAATCTATTTTTCAGAGAAGTTGTGAGACTTCACGGTCTACCCAAGAGCATTGTCTCAGACAGAGACACAAAATTTGTTGGTCACTTTTGGAGGAAATTGTGGAAGAATATGGGGACATATTTTTCCTTCAACTCATCTTATCACCCTCAAACAAATGGACAAACTGAGGTGGTAAATAGAAGTTTGGGGAACTTATTGAGAAGTCTGTTTATTGAACACCATAACCAATGGGATCAGATTCTACCACAAGTAGAATTTGCATACAATGACTCACCAAACAGAAGCACTGGAAGGATCCCATTCCAAATACTCTATGGAATGAAACCTGGGGGAGTGTTTGAGTTGAGAGACTTCGAACAGGGAGAGATCAAAAGTGCTGGAGCAGAGGATTTTGCTTCTGAAATGCAGCAACTCCATAGTTGGATCAAAGAACAATTATAGAGTTCTAACCAGAAATACAAGCACAGAGTTGATCAACATCACAGGGAACTTCAGTTTGAAGTGGGAGATCAGGTTTTAGCACATCTCAGGAAGGAAAGGTTCCCTAGGGGAACATACAACAAGTTGAAGAAGAAAAAAATAGGACCCTGTAAGATCTTGAGGAAGTTTGATGCAAATGCCTATGATATTGAGCTTCCAGATGGTGTGGGAATTTCACCCATATTCAATGTTTCAGACCTATATCCGTACAGGAAAGATGACACAGAAGAGTCAGAAGCTCAAGGAAAAATTCAGTGGGAGAAGTAGATGCATGTGGCAGAGAAGCTATAGATGGAGAAGATTCTGGATCAGAGGATTGGGAAGAAGACCAGGAGGAAGACTTATTTTGAGTATCTCATCAAATGGAAGGGATGCCCAATAGAAGATGCTAGTTGGGAAAATGAAGCTACTATCCAGAAGCAGGGAAAGTCAATAGAGGAGCTCATGGACAGGTGTCCATGAATTTTTTTCAAGGGGAGTATGATGCAGGAGCATCGTTGGCAAGCGCACAGAGGTGAGACCACTCAACACATGAGAGTTCTTCCAGAACTTCTTTGTGGGAAGTTACAACCGATTTTGAAATCCGCCTTCACTCAGTGCTGGAATTTACCTTTGGAGGCACGCTTGAACCAGTGCTGAATTTTACCCTTTGAGGCAAGTTTTGAAATTGTTAATAGAGTAGGAATTTCCACTTCACCTCTAGAATGCGAATGAACTAAGATAGCATCGGATGAATTTTAAAGTAGGCAAGTAGCCAGGAGAAACCTTAGAAACATTTTTGAGTTATGTAGAAGTTTGTACACCCAGTTAGAGGGAGTTGTAATTCAGAGAGAAATTAGTTGTAAGAGAGAACTGCGAGTTAGCAGGAGATCTTAGTTTTTTGAGTTACTGTAATTTTGAATGTATTACGTAGCCATTGGGCACTTGTGAATATAACAGAATGGAAAATTGATCCAAATTTATGGTGTGTGGACTATGTGCATTTTCCTGTCATTTCTATTTTCATGAACAAGTGGAAGGTACTATGAGTTTTTCTAGTTTCAATTGTTTCTCTTCATTGGAAGCTCTAGAAGGTGTGCATCGAGCCAGAGAGGAACGTAAGGAGATCAGGAGAAATTTCTCTACGAGAAATACCGTGGATCTGAGTTATTGAAATCCCTCGGACGCAAGGAGTGCACAAGAAATCAAAGTCCGAACCAAACAAAGCTCAGGAGGAAAAACACTTCGGAAAGTGTTATCGAGATCTAGGAACTCATTCCCTAGAGGAAGAAAAAAATGAGTCTTTGAAGACTTAGAAAATATTCTATGTCCGAAGTGAGTAAAATCTCAGGAGGAAGAACATCATCAAGCATTGGAGCACAGTGGAGAATCCCGTAGACCGTCCGATTTGAGGTAGGAGTGTAGGCTTCAACCCTGCATAGATCTAGGAGGGGAGATCTCAAGGATCTGAATGGATGGTGGAGAGTCCTCGAGGAGAAACATTGAAACCCCGCAAGTCGTTGGATAAGGTGGAGCTACAAGGAGGTTAGCGGCGAGGGCTTCTTGACATCCAAATCTCTGGAGGAATAGTGACCATCGATCTCAGATAGATCTGGACTATCGGTCCATTTCACGAACTGGGGTATCGCGAGCTGGGAGTTGGAGTTCTTTGCACTTCAAACCCCTGAGTCGCGAGATCATGAGATAGCGAGGTCGGTCCATTTCTCGAACTCGGGTATCGCAAATTGGGAGGCAGAGTTCTTTGTGCTTCAAAACCCCAAGTCGTGAGATCGTGAGATAGTGAGGTTAGTCTATTTCATGGATTTGGGTATCGCGAGCTGGGAGGTGGAGTCCTTTGCGCTTTAAACCACTGAGTTGTGATATTGCGATTCTACTTGAACCGTTGATCACATGAAAATCTAGACCGTTGGCCCACATCATGATCTCAGGTATCACAAGTTGGAAGGACAGAGGTCCTTGTCTCCCAAACCTCGAATCGCGAAATAGCGAAAGGTAGGAAGGATAAGGGTGCGGTCACGACTCTTGGTCGTGTGCTATGGGAGCTCATGCTTGGTTCTTGGAAAAGTCAACTGAGAATTTGTGGGGGACCTGTGTGTTTGTTCGAAGGGTTCCAGTTTGGAACCATAAGAGCCATTTCATCTCCAGAACCAGAAGATCTTGACCGGGAGGTCGTGCATCCCTTAAGAGGGATAGGGGGCCTGCATCACTCGTGCTCAAAACTAGACCCAAAATTTTGGGTTCCAACAGGCCCCCACCACTATTACCTGCCTCATCCTCAAGCTAGCTACTGAATTTTGAAGGGTGAAGAGCAGAGTATGAGAAAAATATGTGTTCAATGAAACCATATATTGGGATGGTTGGACCTAAGTAAGATAAAATCATCAAAATAGGATGGAGGTGTCGCTTGACTTAGGTCATAGGATTAGGGAGATAGGTATGAAGGAAATATATGGAGTTGGAGTTCATGAGGGTAGATATGTCAGATATAAAATTGAACTCACGACATTACTGATGGTATTCTCCCATAATATGGGGTGGTATGAAGAGAGGGACAACGTAGGGTGTTTAAAGACATGTGAGTCTAAAAGGTGTGTATGGGGGTGGTGGAGATAAGGCCGGTGAATAAATCATGCTTTATTAGTGAAGGTGATGAAGCATGGAATGTGTTGAACTAATGAACCCACCATATCAACGAAGGAAATGAGGCATGGCGGTAGTTAGCAGTGGAAGTGAAGGCAAGTGAGTAGAGTGGAAGCTATACCTAACAATTGTTGGTACAATGTCAAGAATAAGAGGAACATAAATAAACTGATACATCAACTCAGTCACAAGCGAAGGAAATAACATTTTGGGGGAAGGGCCATAGAAACTAGGTCTGAGACATGGAGGAAGTTCTTCGTCGAATATGGGGAGGAGAGGGGTTATTTATATAGAAGGAATAGGGACAATAGGGATTTGATGAGATGACTGTGATGGAGGTGATGTGTCATGGATGATGAAGAACATGGTGGCGGAAAACTCCCAACATCGATTTACTTTCTTGATGATATTCTTGGTTAAATGAAGTAGTGTAATAGATGTTGTACCAATGAGTCATGAACTGTGTTGGATTTAGATTGTTGTGTCGAGCGGATAAGTCTCGCTTCCAAGAACTTTGTCCGATACTCAGGTAGAATGGTTGTTAGGGGCCAGTGATAGGACTTGTTAGACAGGGTCACTCCTGCATTGAATACCTTGGAATGAGAGAAAGTTGTTATTCAATTATGTTAATATTTGTGGGTGGAGTGGAATGATAGTTAGATGAATTGAGAAACCATCTTGTCAAAGGCCCGACTATTGAGGTATTAATGATGGTGCTTGGGGTAATATATCAAGCTAATAAAGAGGATCCACTAGCTATTACCAAAATCTGTTGGTAGGAGAAACTCGTACAAAAGAACCATATTGTGGACAAAACATGTGCATGCAAGAAGGAAAGTGGGATAGGGGCATCGCACATGAATATTGTGCACCCCAGTTGGATGTAAGTGCTAAGGTTATGAGAGTGTAGTTTCCTCTAAGGGGTTGTGATTTTGTTCTTGGGGTATGTTAGTGACTATTGTTGGTTGTGAGGTTTTAGGTTCGAGGAGGATTGGTTCGGGTAGCAACCATTATTGAAGGAGCTCATAGATATTGGGATTTATCTTGTCTGGCTCTATCGAGAAAGGGGGAAAGTGTTTTGAATGGTGAATGATCATGGGGTAAGGTGAAGTCATTCATTGGATGTAGAGTAAGGGTGGATGGAGGGGATGTTACTTCACTAAAAAATGTGGGGGCTGGTGGTAGAGGAGAGGGGTATGGGTAGGTGCGATGGGAGGTTATATATTTAAGGCATGTGCTATGCCTTTTCTTGGCTAACCATTGATAAAATATGTAGAAAAACAATGTAATTATAGAAAAGGCTCACTAGACATCTCTTAATGTATTCACACCAATGAAACATATTTATAGTACAATGGGTAATGCCATCTCATAGAGATATTTTCTCTAGATCCTAAAATCATGCATGATGACTAGTTTAGGCAATCTTACTTAACTCATTAGTCATCACTTGACGATATATTACTAATATCCTAAATGAATAATACAAATATAGGTGACAATTACAATTAGTGATTGGTAAAGGTAAGACACAGGATAACAGTCCCCCCCTCAATCACAAGTCTGATCAATAATATCAATAATGAAGCATAAACTGGTATCATTTCCAAGTCTTCATACTAAAACTCCTGAGTTGAGACTCAATGAAGAACTGCCTAAAAAAACGTCAACATGGATGTCGAATGGTTCATCTGAAATGAAATGGAAGAGATCTGAGATATGTAAGTGAATAGTTGCAATATCTGAACATTCCCTGATTGTTTGACAATTCGATCATTTTTCCAAGTATTTGAGCTAGAAGAATCTAATGTTTTCTGCTAATTGTTGAACATGTAGTATCACCATTCTATTATCAGTGTATCACTAAAGTGCTCTATGAATCTGTGGTTTGGGATAACCAATGACAAATTGATACCATGTATTTGATGGTTTTTTGATGACCCCTAACAATTTTTGACACTTTTAGGTGTCCAATAGCATCCTAATCATGTAATTTGTAAGATTCAATTGCAAGTCACAGAACCATAATTCTGCTAAAATCTATCATCTACCGACTGTAGTTGCCCATCTGGAAAATTTCATGCTCATCTAACATATTTGTTTTTGAAACTTTCGTTTTGACAACCATCATCAATTCCCCCCTTTGTCAGTTGAAAGGAGATACCACAAGTGGTTTCATGAACCATCATCACTTGATTTTTGAACTCCCCCCCCCTTAAGGTACATAAGAGTTACATCATTTTAATCACCCCTTTTGTCTCAAGAGAGTACTATACTTGTTTCATTTGTGTACAACACAAAGTGGGCATGTGGAAATAACCACATGTTATTTCATCCCATGAGGGCCATTCTCAAAAGCTACGCCATAAGGGGACCACTTATGTGAGGTAAACAAATGTTATGTGCTACAATATTGTTCTTTACTCAAGATTGGATTCTTTGGTAAGACTTATATATTCACTTGGTTGTTGATGACCACTGCCAAGGATCAATCCACGCATAATGAATCTTCAATATTGAAGGTTTCTTCAGTGTTGAACATATGTCGGAAGAATGGTTATGCTTACCACAATGTTGGAAACGATGGAGATCAAAACACTGATTCTCCTTGTGACCAACTCGATTACAACTTTGGCACTTCGCATTATGATGTTGAACTTGAACAAGTGACGTTGAAGCTTCTTGAAAGAATCCAACACTTTGGAACTGGATTGGTTTGGAATAATCAAGAATATGAAAGGTAATTTCCTTGTCATATCCAAGTCCTATTCTATTGTTGTTGTAGTTGATATCTTCCCAAGGTATGATGATGGGCTTGGAAAGATTATTCTGAACCCATTGCTTTGAAATCTATGGAAGTAGATTTACTATATGTTGCTACATCATTGAAATGTTTTTTTCGTTGAAGTCAAAAGAAAACTCTTGAAATGTAGGTTCAAAAATAGCTTCATCTTTTTCTTGATTTGGAGTTGTCTTATTGATTTTCCCCTTCACTATATGTTGATCAAAAACATCAGCATCAACATCTTCATCATCATAGAGAGGGTTGTGATGAACAAAAACTAGTTCAGAATACTTCACTGGCTTTTGATTTTTTAGATCTATCAACTCATTATTCAATAGCTGGGATTGATCTTGAAGAACTCTAACTTTCGATTCTGTCACTTCCCAAAAACTTAAAATTGATTGAAGAGTTTCTTTGTTCAATATCATTTTTTTCCTTCAATGGTGTTTATTAGAGTGTTTAGAAACTCTAATAATTCGAGATTTCGCTCAATTTGAACACACTCGCTTGAACTTCTCATTCACTTTCTCTTGATGCTCATTTGAATTTGTTCACTTGAACTTGCTTCTAGGAATTTGAGGATGTGAGTTACCAGTGAAAATGCATCCAAAATGTGATGTTTACAATGATTTGAATTTAAACTACTCAACCTTGTCAATTTCGACTCAAAAATACAATGACTCTTGGGTGTCAGGATGACCCAAGAATGCACCTGAAAATTACAAATTCAACTTCATTAGATTTCACACTTACAAAAAACAATTGTATGTAAGTAGCAAATGATCTTCAATTTTGAATGCTTCATTAACTTGATTTTCCCTTTCAATGATTGATGTAGAATCATTGTTGGATGCTGATGTTGACAATTAAAATGCTTGAATGTTCTCCCGACTACTCGACTACTTGATTGTAGGTGCTTTGATTGTGTGTTCTCGATTGTATGTGCATGAATGGTATTAATCATGTACATTGATTTCCTTAACCTTCTTTGTACTCCATGTGTTTTTGATAATATCAAAACTATAAATAAACCATCTCATAAAACAACAATGAAAAAATCACCAGCACACACTACACAAGGTGGATCTTAGACACGAGCAAAAAAAATCTATTTTATTATGGATTCCCTTGTGATCACAATAATATGCCAAAATACAATGAAAATTTTGTGCCAAAATACAAAATGAAATCATCCTAATCTCTTTCTTGATATCACAAGAATATTCAAAAAAAAGATTACAAATGTTTCAAGCTCTCTCTCAACTTTAAAACATTTAACCTTCACAAATAATTAAATGTGACTTCAACTTTGTTGCTCAACCATTAGTGCCTCATGTTCTCATCCTTATAGCCTCATGTTCTCATCCTTATAGCTTACTTTGAAATAAACATTAAATAATCCTCTTCTCACTCCTCTTTTGTCACAAAAAATAAAACCTTTTATATTAACATAAAGTATTACTCCATGTTAAAACACTTCCAAATCTCAAGTATGTCACTCTAAAAACGCTTTTCAAAAAGTGACAACATAAAAAATTGTGCATAAACTTGTTTTATATGCATAGCATGTTTTTTTCATTAAATTTGTGGAATGAAAAGGATTAGTTTAGATACTTTTACCAAGGAAACAAGCCCCCAAACTTGAAACCACCATTCACGCCACTTGTAAGAGATTTGGATATGTTGAGCAAATCGCTTACTAAAAAAGTTAAGGAAACCAATGAGAAATTTGTTGGATATGATGAACGTGCAGCTATCTTTTTTAAAATTTCCCACAATAATATATAAAACTTAAGATTCCACTATAATAATTCAAACCCTTTCGCCCTTGAAGAACTCATTCAAAGGTCGTGATCTTCTCATCGTTTGGAATTTCGACGTGGTCAATTGTTTTTCTTTACGAATCCTATATTGACATAAATGGATGGAACGAACAATGGGATAAAGTAATTCAATTGCTAATACTTTGAGAAGGGCGACCGACAATACCTCGCTATTTTTGCTCGCAAGTTCGTGTATTAGAGAAAATATGTTGTCTTTGAGATCTGATTCACTTACTTATGGCGAAGGAAATCGACATACACTTACCAATAATGAAGGAGATCGACTCTTCACTTATGCATATATCAGTTTCTCCTAGGGATGCATAGTACTTCAAATTGAAGGAAAAAAATTGATGCAAATACCAATGTGTGAGAGCAGAGAGAAAATCAAATTGTTGGAGGATCGGATCACTCTGGAGATCAAATCGTTGTTATTGGAGGCTCGGAATAGTGCATGCAAGGATCTCTTCTCATTTCACTATGCTCTTTAGAGTTATAATTTCTGAATGTTCTCTGTGCAAAATGTTGGATAATTGATATTGCTGGAGTTTTTTTTTGTTGTTGCATGCTCCACGGATCTGAGCTGAATCTACGCTGTTTCAAGAACCAGGCTAAGTAAACTATAATCAATACAACAGGTTGAGGCGAAAGATATTTCACTTAAACAAAGTGTCATGTGCAGCATCTCTTTTTCCACGTAGTCGATTCTCTTTCTTTAATGGACTTCTGTAAGCAATTGAAATTACATGTCTTCCAATTTCCAATGGAATGCATCCACCATGCATTCTATAACAACATCTGAACATCCTCTTCTCCCTTGACTCTGTCACTATGGTTGAGGCCTCATAAATTGAATGCCCAATGCATCTCCATGATATTCGAAGCAACATTCGTTCATCTTCACGACCAAGAGATCTGGTGTTCGAGCCTCAATATCGTGTCCAATTGATCTTGAATTTTCCGCAACCACCAATTTGATTCCCTTCGAGAAAATTACAATATCATATTCATTGTCCGTGTCCTTGTCTCCTTCACATGAAGCGCGAGTGTATCAAACATCTAGTCGAATGTCCATCAACTGAGATTGAAAAACCTCCATGGGAAAACTACCAAGATGTTACGAGGCCTTTAAGATCATAAGTGCTCTAATACCAATTTATAAAATATGCACAAAAACAATGATACGATGGAAAATGATCACTATCCAACTCTTAATGTATTCACACCAATGTTACATATTTATAGTACAATGGGTAATGCCACTTCATAGAGAGATTTGCTCTGGATCCTAAAATCATGCATGATGACTAGTCTAGGCAATCTTAACTAACTCATTACTCATCACTTGAGGATATATTACTAATATTCTAAATGAATAATACAAATATAGGTGACAATTAGACTTAGTGATTGGTAAAGGTAAGCCATAGGCTAACAACCATCGTCTTTTTCCAAGAGATATAATGTGAGGTGTGATTTCTCTAGCTCTAAATCTATCATGGATATCCGCCTCCACAGTTACCCATTCTCGGTGAGGTTCTCGATACACGGCCCACCATCGTGTTGGGGTGTCAATCAGGATTGTATCTAGGTCATGAAATCTCTGATATTATGGTATGTCCTCAAGCCATGTAAGTAATAAAACAACTGGTGCCAACCCATCATATCAATAGGATTCAAGGTATTTTATGTGTTCTTCCGCTGAGATGTGGGTGCACCTCCTTGTCGACACCTCATAAATATTATTCTTCCATCTATCGAAGGAATATTTAGAATGCATATCATATGACTTAACACTCCTTCAACTCAATTCCATGTCTGCGGTGGGATTGATATAGTCCTCCTTATGCCCTATGACCCTGTAAGTATTTTCAATTGTCAATCTTTATGCATCCTCATCGATAGGCTCATTGTAGCGGTCTCCTTCATATGGATACAGTGGAATAATGACACACAGGGTGTCAGTCTCAAATCCTATTTAGCATTTTTTCAAATTCCACAACGCATTTTTATCAAAATCCCAGTCGATTCCTAGCAATGTAGGGTAGGGCTCTGACTCATCCATAATTTCAATGACTTCAAAGTTGGCCTTTGTTTTTACTCCTTCTATATTCACCTCAACCTATTCCAACCGACTCATGGGGTAGATCTTGTAATGGTTGGCTACTCGAAGCTTAATGGGTGACCAAGCCATATTCGATTTCCCCATCACTTCCTAGGATTTCTTGGATAAAATGTTCACATCAAATCCTAGACCCAACATGGTTCCATCCATACCATACCCACCAAGTTTTGTTGTCATCTTAAATTCTTAGCGAAGGTGCTTTTGCTTATTGACTTGGAAGACATCCCTTTCTGGTAGCAAAGCTACAATGGTGGTCGCCTCTCCTTGTTCAATCATGCTAGTTAATATCTGATTCAACTTACTCGCAACTTTTGGATCTCTAAGAAACCATAAATAGCAAGCAAGAAGGTATTGACTTGATATTTTGCTCCTACCATGCAATTGAGGTTGCACAAGGCTTCTACGTGTGTTGCAGATTGTAACTCTTCTCGGCGTTGTTCATACGCTTCCTGCTCAATGCGTCACAACTTATTATATATATGTGTTTATTCTATTGATTGTTGGGTGGTGTGCTAGATTCCTTCGCACACATGAGATTCCTCCAAAAATCTGTGATTCTTAAATTGTAGTTATTCACACACACGTGCTTCCTCTAGCAACATTTGTGTCACATGTTGCACTTCTTCACGAAACCGTGCTTCTTCTAGAAACCACTACGTCACCCTTTGAACTTCCTCTTAGACCCTTTCTCTTCAAGAGACCCCTGAGTAGCGCATTGCAGCTCCTTTCCCACTCTTTCTTCCTCCAAGGCTCTATCCACATCATGCAGAAATTGTTTCTATTGAGTTGCATCAAACTTAGAGGGGGGTATTGGGAATTCCTGATCTTTCCCTCTACGAGTTGACCTAAACCTTCTTTATGCTCGAATTATTGCCCTATCTTCGCCTCTCCATGGGTTACTACCCAGATGTTCACTTCTTCATTCTTCTTCTTGTTTTTACGTGGCTCAACATATACTATGTTGCAATTACCCTTATTGTCCTCCCACTTTCTCAACAAGTCTATACAATCCTTGGTTACATGTTCACAACTATAACAGTATGTAGAGAGAACACACAACTTAATGTGAAATCATGATACATGACCAATCTCACCGCAATTGAAGCATGTGGGGGGTCTGCCACCACCTCCACCATACTTTTGTCCATGAACACATCCATACCCACCTTAAGGTCCTCCTTGATAACCCCCTCTGTCATCATCACCACTCTCACCACCCTTTTGTTCCTCTTGTACCCAAAATGCGTATCGGGTATTATCTTGCATCATTTGGAGGGAGCAAAAACTACTGATATCGTGATCGATGGACTTACATAATTCACATAAGGGGATGTCATTTGTTGCTAGATACTTCTATAAGGTGGGGAAATAGAGTGGCACATGGCCCCACTATCATCATATTTCATACCATTCCAACTGTCCAGATGGAAATGAACTTGGAGCACTTGTCACCACATAATTTGGAAGGATCGAGCACTCCTCTCATCGATGCCCTTCTAAGAGGAATGTAGTGCACCCCACATGTTCATAGATGAATTTATCCTTGGCCATATCATGCAACTATATTGTTAGGTTGGCTAGTTGTGATTCAACCTGCGCCAACCCTCATGATGTTTCTTCACCTCCAGGTGTGGCTTCCAAGGGCATCGCAATCTCAACTGCATCACTCTGATTGGTCACCTTTTGTTGGGTGAGCGAGGCTCGGTTATGGGAGAGAAACCCTGCAATAAACCATTGTCTATGTTGCACATCTTGTATTTGGAAAATCAACCTATACAACAAGATTTTGAACCACTAGTCATAATCCCAAATGGTCTCTCCTGATTTCTTCTTGATTTCCTTTATTTTTGTAATGCATTGGGACTCTGACTTTGGATTTTGAAATTCCCAACGAAGATACTTTTTTATCTCGACCACGGACCTCGCCTATCCTGCTGGCACATTAGCCTTGTATTTCATGTACCATGTTAGGGCCAGATCCTTGAACGTAGTATCAAGTTGTGCGATTTTATCTGCCTCATCTATAAGTCTCTTTAGAGACCATATTGATTTACAGGTGAGCCAATGTTGCTCGACATCATCTTTACCCATTCCATGGAACAAAAGAAATCTTAGTGTATTATATTGATTTTCCATCTTGGGACCAGGGTTAGTTCCACTCTCCTGAATCTTATTGTTTGGATCCTCCCACACCACTATCGCTTTGGGTAAAGTATTATTGACTTTACCTTCTCCTTCACTTGTGTCATCATTTATTTCCTCTTCTTATCTGTCTTCAACTTCAACCTCTTCATTGTCTATTGTGTGTTCTTGTTAATTAAAAATGCATAAGGGGGGTGGAACAAAGGGGGTGTAAGACTATCTTCTCCTAAAATTGATTGTGAGGGGACTCAAAGAGATATCTAGTTGCAACTGCACAAGAAAATCCAACATTATTAGTTTGTCTCCCCCACAACTAGGGGAGCCTCCATCTTCCTTCACTTCTGGCACATCCATATTCTATGCCTTCTCCTCCTGATCTGATTGTGCACCATCAATGTGTGATCCTACCTCTAGGTCAATCCACAAACTATCTTCAGTTGGTTCATCTCCCAGTCTGATCTGTGCACTTCCACCTTGTGTAGAGTCGATTTCTCTACTCAACACGTGACTTCTTCACACACCACTCTCTGGGTTGCTTAGTGTACCACCACTACATAGAGTAAAATATACATATGATTGGAACCCCAATGTAGTGTATGTCAACTTATCTTCTTATCAACGTGTAACCATGTGATGCTTCCTCTTCCGAGTCCACGGGCGCACCACAAATTTGCACATGCGCACCACATATGTGTGTTCTTCCTCTTCTCAAGGTTGCAACATATTGCAATAGCCAAAGGGTATGGGATTTGTCACCTACGCCCTTATCATCACTAATGTCACTATGGGTATCTTCGATTCCAATCCTCATCCTAGGTATGTCCTCACATCTACTCCACTCTCACACAACATCCTCTCCCACACCACTGCCTGGTGTGAGCTTCCTCTTCATTTTGGGACCAACACCTCGTTGTGCACCCTCAAATAACTCTTCTCTACTCTTCCACTCAGATTTCCCCCTTAGTTCATCTCTTCTTGCGTATATTTCAACTCATTTTCTCATGTACTATTTTGGGTCCATTCTATTCCTCACCTCATATCAACAACTTCTTGGATCCTCCTCACTGGATCCATACTCTGGTTATTTTTCCTACACCTTTTCCAGAAACCCCCCCCCAACTCTAGTGAGTTTACTCAGCCATCCTATCAGAATCCATGTGCATCATTGTTTTTTCTACAAACAATATATCTATCCAAAAAATAATCTCTTATAACATCCAATTTCTTGGACCTTCTTTAAACTTTATTTCAACTTCGCTAAAAGAATCACTATATTGTATAGAAAACTCAACAATGTATCCTTCCTTCACTGGGTCAAACCATAAATCAATGGAACGAGTCCACTTTTTATCCAATTCCTTTAGATTATTCATCTTGTCTTGATCCCATACTATTGGCTCCGATGATAACACCATCGAATTAACTTTTTCTTGTCTTTTTAACCATTTTTCCATCAAACATGGAAATTCTGTGAAAAAGAGTTCATGAAGATCATACTAAAGATATCTACCTTTCCATTCTTTGGCTTTCACTTTCAATCCTTTCATCTCTCATAGGAAAAACTCATTTTCCTTCGCTTCTATATAGTATTGAATTTCCTCCTTAGATGGACACCACCGCATTTCTCTTTTCCTCCATCAATCTCAACAAGACTTCAAGTCTTGACAACTAAACCATTTGTTGGCATTGTGTAGTGTCATTGTTTCAATACATGCTTGTGCGCACACTAAAATTATTAACACCGGGGGGTTTGAGACCTAGGATTCATCCAGATCATGTCTAACAAAAACCCCTAAGAACCAACATATCAATCCTTGGTCGAGGTCAAGGAAGGTCTCACCCAAGATGCAAAGAGGATCACAAAGACCATAAGGTATTGTGTCGAGAATGGAGAATCAAACATAACTAACATTATTGTAAATGGAATCCATGTAACTCATATATGATAATCTAACAAGGATTAAGAATTAAAACAATACACACACATGTTTTAGTCATTCATAACAAACATAAGATAGAACATAACTTCCATATATTTATTATTGGGCGTATTCCATCAAATTAGAGAAATACATTGTGTTGAACAACTCAATTGAACATCCATAAGACTTCATCTCATTACTATATAAATAGTGGGAATACAACTGTATGCGCCTTGCGCTAAGATTTAATATTCGAAAAAATACAATACACAACAGACTTATCCATACAACACAGGATTATAATAGGATAACTCAAAGTTTTGGGCCTGATGCATTCAAAACTTAACTAACCTACTTTCTGAGCTAAGAGATTTCTTTCATATCTCTTTTTGTTGGGAAGCGTCGTCCTTCACTGTTCTACTCCACTCACTTATCTAATATAACAGGGTCGCATGCTTCTGGTACCTTCTAGGGCTCCACGTAGGTTCTCTGCATCAGGGGAAATATTAATTGTCTGGCTAGCTCATGTTTTGGTTGTCACACATATTCATCTGCTTCTTTCAGCAATCATTCTGGTAGATATCTCTATTATTCATTAATTTATTTCGGTGGACATCTTTTTTGCTTTCAACGCAACTGACAAAACTCAGACCGACATGCTCAACTAACAAAACTCTGACTAGCGCACCCTTGACCTCCATTAGACTTGGAGCACTACTTAACAAAACCTAGTTCAATGCACGCACTATGAAATTCATTTGTGCATCTCCTTAGGAATTCAAAAAACTACTTGTTGAACACGCACAACTTTTGTTTGTGTACACATGCAAAATTGGACCCAAAACTTTGGGTGCCAACAAATATCGAAAGAAGCATGGAATAAACATAAGCCAAATGTAAATCACTTCCATGTATTTGATAGTGTAGCATTGGCTCACATTCTTAATGAGAAAAGTAAATCATTACAGCCTAAAAGTGAGAAGTGTATATTTGTTGGTTATTCTAAAGATGTTAAAGGTTACAGACTTCTTCAACCTCATTGTAATGAAATTATTATTATAAGAGATGTTAAATTTGATGAAAATATCTTGGCCTACAATACTAATTCGATGTTTCTACCTTCTTCGACCTAGGATCCATCTTTAGAATTTGTGTCTTATTTTGTTCCTATTAAGTTTTCTTCTGCAGATGATGATGACAATGAGGATGAAAATCCACCTCCGCCTTCTCACCTTCCTTCAGATGATTCCATTTAACCTAAACCTGCACCAACACCATTCCTTCCTATATGGGTTCATTCAACAGGAGAAGTAGTTGGTGATCATCCTAGTGATTCTTTAGATCAACATCAGACATGTTCAAAATTCTAGTGAGCTTTTTCTCTTTTGGCTCAAGTTTCAGAGACTCGTGATCCAGAGACATTTGCAGAAGCTTCAGGTCATCTAGATTGGGATACACCAATGAATGAATATTATTTCTATTTATTGGAGAACAATACTTTGGATCTTGTACCTATTCTCAAAGGAAGAAAACATGTTATATGTATGTAACCAAAATGAATTCCATCTACCTTGTTCTTGCAAAAATTATTTCCATATACCTTGTTCTTGCCAAAATGAATTCCATATACCTTGTTCTTGCCAAAATGAATTGCATCTACCTTGTTATTTCCTTGTTGCCTCACATAAATGGGAAGTCCATTAGATGGATGTGTTGACACGACATAATTACCCATTCAAAATGGTAAGGGAGGATGCCCGATGGAAGGTCCCAATTAGACCTACTCTCGTTTGGAATAGCATTTTCGACCAGATTTTGGCCTAGTTACCAATCCATCTAAGTTACTATCTAAATATGAATCTAAGAAACAAAGGTTCTGATATTAATTAAAACTCTAATGAACTAATTCTATACTAAAACTATTATCTATGATCCTAAGATGCAATTCTACTCTATATTATTCTATCCTATCGTGATCAGGAGCAAACAAAAAGGTAAGTGCAGTTAAAAAATGTGTGTCACTTGTGCAAAAATAATTCATGAAGACAAGAAACATGAAAACTTAACAATATAATAAGTTAGACACAACTAATTGATTCACCAACTGATCATATTGTCACTACACTTCAAATGAAAATTATGGTAACTGTAAACATATGAAAATTAGTTTAGAAGTAGTTCTTGAAACCAACATTCAAATATCACAAAAATAAACATGTTTAAGTAGAAAAATATCATTCCTACACATTAATATCGATATCTTCAAAATTTCTTTGGTTTAAATTCACATGCAGTAATAGTATTGTTCAACTACCTCCAAAAACCAAAAGATCCCTTTCTCACTTACATTCATCTTATTTATAGAATGCAAAAAGAAGAATTTCACATTCCCATAATTGCCAAACGGTCAGAAGACTGAAACGACGCTTCGGTTCCCTTTCCCGGTTAACATAGTAAAATAATTACAAGACTATGATTTTTTCTACAAAATTCAGTTACATTGAGATAATCAATTGGGTCTTGGCGATTGCAATTTTTCATCTATGAATCTCTTCCATATCTTGAAGTCTTAGAGTATGGTATCTACTTGGCATAGTTGTGCTATTTCTAGGTCTATTTCTCCATCACAAATGAGAGTAATAATTTCCATTTTCAACTTATGATCAACACATTGCATGGACTCTTCAGTTAATGAGACTAATCGAGTAGGATGTATTAATCTTGTCTCTATAACTTCAGTGCTAATTTCACTGATCATCTCAATGGATTTCATACTGAGATTCCTTTTGATTTGCACAACTTCGACCATAGTTTGCGTAGATGACGTCTTTTTCCAAATCTCTCAAGGGGTCCATCCTGAACTAGGTGAGTAAGTGTTGCAAGACATCCATAATTCCATGCTCACTATATTGATCTACTCATGGGTATTCCTAATATCCATGATTTTTTCCATCCCTGAATTCGACAGTTGAAGATCTTATATTCCTTTCTTGTCCAAATATCCCGGAAAGGTCTTGGGGGAGTTTTGATGAGTTTCCTTCCATTCTGTCCTTCCATTATACCTTCAACTCCTTTTCCCAGATCTTAAATTGTCTCTCTATTTCCTCTCTGTGGACCTGATCTATTTGCAGGGCTTCTTTCCTGTATTCACTCGCCATGGTACCTTTGATGGTTTCCAACATTGTTTCCAACTCAGTAATCCTGGCTTTCATTGCATCTAACGCCCCTGCCACTTCGTGAACTGACACAATATTCACACCAGTGAAATAACTAAGCATTGAGGATGCTTGTATTGTGCTCTCTTTCAAGTCTAGCCCAACTTTCCACTTGATGTTCCTTTCAGGAGTTTCATGACTTGTGTCGACCTTTCCTCTCTTCCTCTTTGACGTCATTTTCTCGATTGACCTTGTCTTTTAGTTGCATTAATATTCATCGACAACGACTACAACTCCTTCAAAACCCAGCCCTGCATAAGTGACTGATAATATCCCAGGGATGGATGCCAATCAGATACATTCCTCTATGGGGGTATTAATAAGGTTAGTTTCTCCACTGATGTCACAATAGTACTACTAAATCTTGAACTATCCTTTTGGGATTTGGTGGTGTTGCTCCTTTCCTCTTCTTCTTTCCTCCTTGCCTCTTCTTGGGCAACTGATGTTGCTTGCTCTACACTTGCGACTTTTTCTTTCTATGTCTCTGTACTCATTGCTTTATTCACATTACTTCATATAGGAGAAAATTATTTGGCTTTGGAATTTTCCATCTCTTCTTGCTTCTCCTCAACCTCCTTCTTCTTCCTCTGCTAGTATCTTTCTTCAACCTCTTCATCTTTACTTGCTCATTTCGCTTTCTGGAATATTCCACCGTTGAAAACCGATGATAGATGGCTCAATAGGTGCACCTTAGCTAGCTCTCTAATGGGTCAGAAGGAATTGGCCAAATCCGAACTTTCACAAACAATCGCACAAACCCAAAATTGAATTGAATAACGCATTTAGCTTGATTTGGTTTACTTCTGTTTTTATACGTTCTAAATGATGAATTATTTGCAATCTTGGTGAAGATGGCTTCTAATTTCTTTCACACCTTTATTTAAAAAATGATTACATATCTGTATCGTATGAAACTCACCAACAAACTGGATATGGTGGGTTTCCCATTATTTCTATCAAAGTCTTGCTTATTTTGGAGTTTGTTGGGTTGGGATTAACGTTTGTTTCCATTTATTATATATGGTCTTGGTTTAACGCTCTTTTCATAACTTTTATAATGGCTAAAGGTGGACACCATTTGTTATATATGGTCTATGTTGTTCCCATTATTTCTATCAAAGTCTTGCTTGTTTTGGAGTTTGTTGGGTTGGGATTAACGTTTGTTTCCATTTATTATATATGGTCTTGGTTTAACGCTCTTTTCATAACTTTTATAATGGCTGAAGGTGCACACCATTTGTTATATATGGTCTATGTTGTTTGACACTCTTTTCATAACGTTTAAAATGGCTAAAGGTGGACACCTTGGTTTGGTTCTGGGTAGGCTCAAATTAGGCTTATCTATGTTTCAAAAAGCGATTTCTAGAAACCTTTTTTCAGATGTTTTTAAATTCGTTTTCATGCAATTCGTGTTTTTTTTTCGAATTTCATTTTATTTTTATAAAATAAAATAAAATACAAATAATCTCAACAGTGTAACACTCGATGAAACGCTTAAAATTCACAAGGCATTCTATTAATTTGTATTTATTAAACTTATTATAATATTGTGGCTTTTTCTAAAATGACGGTGCCCACATATTCTAGATGATTGTTGGTAGAAGGGATCAAATTTGAAGGAAAGGGTGATTTTTCAAATTTTTTTCATATGAAATTTAAAATAAAAATAAAAATTTGAAGTATTCACTATTTCATTATTTAATTTAATAATTTAAAATGTTGATGGTTTGAAGGATATTAAAATTTTAAAAAAATAGATTGTAATTTGAAAAACTGAATTTTAATTGAATAGAATTAAAAATTGAAATTAAATGAAATTACAAATTCAAATTTGAAATCAAATATATGCTTAAAAGTCATGAAAAAAATAGTTCCTTCAAACAAAATCATGAAAGATCACTGGGTATCAATAATTAATATATATATGCTACAAGTATTAGAAATAAATTGAAATAAATTAAATTAATAATACATTTGTTGTACAAATAGAACCTGGCCAATTAATGTTGGAGAAGAAACCAAGGGGATCAGTAGATTGTGGAAAAGAAATGGGGAGCTCCTTGTGTAGAAGAAAAGTGTGGAGAAGAAACTCAAGGTTAGGTAGTAGGTACTATGAAGATGGTAAATGGCAAATTGAACAGATAGTAAGAAGTTTTGTTCATAAATCTAGATAGAAAGAGATTCACAATTTGATCATCAATTTATGTGGTTTTAAAAAATAGAATATACATGTATGCATGAGCTCTATAAAAAAAATAGGATTGTATTGTATAAAAAACATAACATTTTTTTCTTTAAACTAATTTGACATAGGAAAAAATGTTAACATTCTTTTTTGTTTTGCTAAAATATAAGGAAAAGTACTAGTAAAAGAAAAAACTTCAAAAACAATAAAAGAATAAAAAATAGAAACTATTAAAAAAATATTATTTTATTGCTAAGTTATAGGGAAAAGGATTAATAAAAGAAAAAAACTTATAAAAACAATAAAAAGTAAAACTTTTTAAGGAATGTTTTTTTATTACTAAAATATAAGAAAATGACTAATAAAAAAAACACTTATAAAAAAAATAATAGAATAAAAAGTAGAATATATTAAGGACATTTTTCAACACATAAAACCAATGAGAAATAAAACATATTAATAATTTTTTCCTTACACTTTAATTGACAAAATATGAAACCATTTTCATTTCAAATTTGACAAATAATTTTTTATTTTAATTTTCATTGACATAGAAAATAATTTTAGACCCTTAGAAAGCTCTTAAAGGAAAATGAAGACCTCAATACCTCAATTTTGATTTGCATTTCAAATTTGACAAATGATTTTTTATTTTAATTTTCATTGACATAGGAAATAATTTTAGACCCTTCAAAAAGCTCTCTAAAGAAAAGGAAGACTTCAATACCTCAATTTTGATATGCATTTCAAATTTGACAAATGATTTTTTATATTAATTTTCATTGACATATGAAATAATTTTAAACCCTTCATAAAACTCTTGAAGGAAAATAAAAACCTCAATACCTCAATTTTGAGTTGCATAATGAATTTTTATTTTAATTTTCATTAAAATAGGAAATAATTTTAAAGCTTTCAAGAGCTTGAAAGCTCTTGAAAGAAAATGAAGACCTCAATACCTCAATTTTGATTTGATCCCTTATTTGATAGGTGATAAAATTATCTAGATATCTCATGTTAAAGAGTCCTCTCACAAATAAATTGCCTGATTGTAGCTATTAAATATTTTTTCTTTAACATTTGAAAACAAAAGTAGGCTAGATATTGTGATTCTTGTTTTATGAATGTCAGTTCAACTAACAGTTAATTTTAGGTGCATATATGTGTGCATTTACAGGCATAGGATTGGAGCAGTCATGGACTCAAAGCTAGGTTTGTATTGCTTGGATTAAAATCTGTATAAAAACCTATCTTTCATATGTTATCATGGGTTTCCCTGACGCTACAGTGATGACTTCCTGGAGCGTTAGCTCACATATAAGCCATTCGAAAATGGAAATTACATTTGCTGAATGGTTGTCCGAAGTGGTATAAGCCGTTGCCCTTTGTATTCATTGAATTCATTCGTGCATATGATTGAATTCATAGAATGAACTTGTTTTCAATTCATATAAGACATCTCCTTTATCAGAAATGCTAGTTTTTTATTTGGTTTTTATTACAACTTACAAAAGTTTTCATAGCTTTCAAACTTTTGTTTCAATTCATATAAGATTTCTCTAGGGTTCAGAACTGGTATTCCTTCATACTTTTTGTTGTGTATAAAAGTCTACATTAATAAATAATGTATGAAACAGTTTGTCTGTCATTATTTCGATTTCAATTCCCGAATAGTAAACATCAAGAGATATGGCATTTATTGCAGCATGGAAGTTATATCAATTACAGTATAACCATAATATAAAATGGTTTATATATATATATATATATATATATATATATATATATATATATCTCGACCACTCTTATAATGTGATCTAATAAAATATAAACATTAAAATCTGTTATATCTCTTGTTTTTATAAAATAAAAGTATAAATTTTCATCTCCCTTCTACACATCGAAAAGACAAAAGCAGTACCATCTGTGTAGCTTGCAAAGAAATTGACAAAAATGTTCGATGGCATCCATCAACCGTGTTCAAGTTATAACAATTGTTTATGCCTAATGGTTTGTGACATCGTTGCCATTTGGTAACCACGTTTGAAAGAGTTCAGCGCCGCAATCAGTTTCTCATTTCAATTCAGCCATGTTCACATGTTTAATGTTTTACACTTAGCACGTCTCACCTATGGGGAGTCAATTTGATAGTGTCAAATTTGTTGGTGACGTGGATCTCCAGATTTTGTTAATCTCCCCTGCCATAAATTTATCAACAACTCTCAAACTGCCGCATTTAACTCTTCCCTCCTTCTACATTCTTTTATGTATCTCGACTCTTCTACTTGTTAGCGTATTCGTGAAGCTTCTCCCGTCTCTTGAAAATGACTCTGTTTTGTAAATGAATGTAGCTGCTGGATACTCTGTTTTCTGTAATGAATGTATGTTGCATACTCTGTTTTCTGAAGCTGCTGCTGATACTCTGTTTTCTGAAATGGATGTACTCTGTTTTATTACTCAGATATAAACTGTATAGCGTTCATTCCTCTTTTTTTGTGGGCATCTTGTAAATAGATGTTTTTTTATCGAGCAAAGTGGTATCAGAGCCAGTCTAACGGAAGCTTGGGAAAGGATTGGAGTCCGAGGCAGAATCGGATTGTTCCCCACGAGCTCAACAGCTACGAGATCTGCATCAGCGATATGGGGAAGAAGGAATGCGCTGAATCCAGAGATCGCGCGGCATAATGATACAGAACCAGAGTCTTGGTCTATGCTCACTTAGCAGGTCGTGAAGATCACGATTTTCTTGTAACGCTTTATCCGAGGTCGATTTCATAGGAGCAAGGGATCATTTTCAGCTGAAGGAGCCATCATTTTGGGTATACATATAGCCGAATCCACTGTGGTTGTTTGTGGTCGAATCTTATCAATATTTCGCACATTGCTGCAGCAGCACGAGGATACAAGGAGTAGGAAGAGGAGTTAGCCCAGCTACATAAGAGGCGGCTTTATTCATAGCAAATTTCGGTTCAAAACTTTGCACGACATTAGTCCGAGGTTGCATCCACTTGGCAAGTTTGCCAAAAAGGGTAAATTCAGGCGCAACGGTTTGCAGAAGCCCGCATCCCGAGGTCAAATTTAGGGGTTTTAATCATACAAAAGGATTGACAGAGATTGGAAAAGGAAATAGAGGAAGAACAGTAAAAGGAGGCAAATTTTATTTAAAAAATCATGGCAGGTGCAACTGGA